>JAAGNO010000256.1:36281-107719 GCA_033439905.1 Ceryle rudis
TGGCAGATTGAAAGCTGTGATCTTTGGATCTCTACTGCTATTTCATTTGTTTATCAGCCTGAGTAGTGTACGCTAATGACCCATTGCTGGTGGAAACATCTGTAGGGTTGTTAAACACAACATGCAGATACTATACTATTATTTGAGACCCTGACATAATTTGACTCTGATTTGAGAAGGTACTTTAAATCTAGAGGATTAGTCTAATTTCAAATGCATATTTTCACATGTCAGAGCAAGAAACATGACAGGAACGCTAACAAAATTTAGAATCGGATGGTAGAAAAATACTTTGATTTGATGAATGTTTTTGTCACATTCTGGAATGACCAGAAATTCTAGACTAAGACCTTAAAAATTGGAAAATATTGGTGGCATTATTTAGAGAGTAAACAAAAAATCTAAGAAATTCCTTGTGTTTCTAATTAGCTAGAACTCTGGTTATAGACTACCGTGTACCTACCATATGTAAGAAAGTCACTCCTCCTGTAATGCAATTTCAGCACCTCTCCTTTGATTGCTGGTCTGGTAATTTTTATTTTGCATATTAAAATGGAGATCATGAAGTCTGAAAACAGGTTTGGAAGTGCTGTATTTTCCTGTAATACAGAAGCAAATTGTGTAGCTAATGCTTTAGACAAAATTCTTCCATTAGTGTGGAGCAGTTCTGGTATTTGGGGAACTTATTATATATATGAGAAACAGAAATGAATAAATGCATTATAATCAGCAAAGCTAAATGTTTATGAAGTGTTTTGGTTTTTTGGTACTCTTACTTGTGTGTTAATTTATCTTCGTTTCTGAGGTGAACTAGCCTAAGGGGAGTAGAAGAACATATCTTAACTTGTACAAATGACGCTTTGTTTTGCCAGGTATTTATTTTAGAAATAATATTCTAATTTATGAGTGGAATCCTAATTGGCTTAATTAGTGGATATAAATGCTACTTTTAATTTGAAAAGAAATTAAGCTATTAATTTAACTGCAATTAAGATAAATGTAACTTTTGACAGATATATTGAACAGAGTCAACCTCAGCTCATCACGAAGGGGGATACAGAATGGTGCACCCAGTAGAGGTACTTTATTGTCATAATATGGTAATTAAAAAATAAAAAAATCCACAACACTTATGAAACATCTGACTGCAAAATTACATAAATATAACTTTGGAATCCTTTGCAACAGGTACAGTTACTACATTCAAGCCTGACAGTCACCATTATGCGACACCTGCCTCCAGCCCCAGTGCCATGCCTGTTTCATCAGTCTTTCAGTCTGTATCCAGATCTACAACTAGCTCTGTAGCAGTTCAGCCAATGTCTATACCAGTGAGTGTTTCGGGAACTTCACAAACACTGCCGAGACCAGTTGCTGGATGTTTATCAGCACAGCAGATGCCTGGGTCAAGTTCTGGAATATCACAGCCTGTTACCAGACCGGTAACCATTCCAGTGACGACACAGCCAGTATCAAGAAATATCACGGTTCCTGTAGTGGCTCAACCTGTATCCAGGACAGTGACTACTGTAACAGCACAGCCTGTAATACTCAATCAGGTGAATTTTTATTTCCTTAAACTGTAAAATACTCAGGTGCAATCACTTTTGAAAAACTTGAGGAACATACTGACACAGTTCAGTAATTTGAAGATGTGAACTAGACTATAGACCAGTATTCTATAAACTGTAGAGATTCTAGAACCATAACCTTGCACTGATGAATTAAAATAATATTTGAAAATTCTGATTTGCAAGACTCAAAGCTCAGAGCTTTAGTAACAGTGGAATTATATTTAATTAAAATTTTAGGTACATTAGAAATTAGTACTGTTTAGGTCAATTGTTTTATGTTGTGTGGAGAAGTGGTGGAAGTTCTCTAAATTTTGTGTATTTCTCTACTCAGAGATGGATCCTCCATACTGATAAATTATTTTCAGTTTTAAATAGCTTGCAGTTGGTGTATAAAGTAACTTCGTGGTTTTCCCACTTGCTTTTTGCTTCTTAAGAGCATGCTGTAGTGGTAGTACCTTAGGTGTTCCTTTTTGGTTCACATAGCAGTTGTAGTGAAATGGTAATATGGTAAAGAGGACTTAAGCAACCAAAAGTTGTAGGGTCGGTAGATGAAACAATTTGACAACATAGCCCAAGAGAATTATGCACATAAATGATGTATCATAGATGTTCCTGGTTTCCCTAAGAACTTCAAAATGATAGCTTTAGGGAGACAAGATAGATGCTGCTTTTATTGCCTTAGCTGTTGGACATTTATGAGAGAATGAAGATCAAAATTTCATATTTATTTGAGGTAAACTATGATGTGATATCATTTTTGAAAATAGTTTAAGCTGAAACTGTTTAGACTGTAACATTAGTTACTACGGTCAGGTTAAAATTAACCTTGTCAGTAGGCGCCATCTCCACTGTCTATGCAGATACACACACCTGCAGTTGTCCCAGCTGTCAGTCTTTTGGTAGAAAGTGTGCAACCTGATGTATTCTGCATTTCCTGAACTGAGTGATTGATCTGAATAAACACAGTTAATCAGGCCATTTAAATGTGAGAATTAAATGTTGTTCTTAGGACTTGTGGCTAAATAATTGCCCAAGGGAGAGTTGAATTTCAAGGAAAACAATGCATTGTAATCATTGCCTATCAACTGAGTAGCTGAATCTCTGGCAGATTCCTTAGGAGAGAACTCATACTTTCCAATTTTGAGTCTTCAGCCGTTGATTATTAGTTTTCAGAGAGAAATTGTGGACATGTCTAGTGAAGCGGGTTAGCTAAATCAGTCTGCACTGGATCTAAGACGGCTTAAAATACATATAATCAGAAGTCCAGATACCAGTAGGATATCTAGGTTGCCTCTGGAGTCCTCTTCACTCTAGCTTTATAAAGCAGGACAGATAATACAGAAAGGTCTGCTGCTTCACATGATGTGTATGCATAGTTCAACTCTGTGAATTCTATAAATGTGTACTTATGCAATAGTATGCTTTATGAAATCCATCAAAGGAGTGTTAGGATGTCTTGGGGAATATTTACTGCAAAAGAAAGCACCTTCCTTTACTTCCGCTGCACATACATGCTCATGTTTTTGTTCTAATAAAGTTGCTAGCAGCCTCTACATTGTTTTTGTTAGGAAACCTTAGAGTAAACAGACCTAGGAAAGCTGAACTTTTCCAAAAGGTAAGCTGGACATAACTCATCAAGACAGTCATTTCCTTTAAAGACGCTGTGCACACAGCACTTCTTCTTTTGAAAGCTCTGTCATTCGCTGAGTTTGCTTTCAACAGGAATGTCACAGATGAGACATTTTAGTTAAGTTTTATAGTATTACTTTGCCAAAATCTGCAGGTTGTTTTTCTTTGCTGTCAGAGAAATGCCCATTTGAAGAAGTTGCAGCCTGCAATATGACTATCAAGTTGCACAGAATGGAAAAGGATCTCTAACCATGTACTAGTCAGTTCTGTCTATTCCAAGTTAGACTGACATGCTTTAGAAAGTACTGTATCTTTTTCTGGGGTATCCAGTGCATATATATTTTGTGGTCTCTTAAAACTTCCTAGTGTTGAAATTTATCATCTTTCTATGGTTTCTTTACAGCATTGACATTTTGATCTTGGCTTTCATGAGCTCTTACTTTGATGTTTTTCTAAATGTAACAACCTGTTCTTTGGATGTTAAGAAATTCTTGAGTACCTTTAGGAAGACTTTTTTTCAGAGGCTTTCTCTGTGTTTAAGGCATGCTGAAAGTGAATCTTCCATCTTTTCAACTTAATTTTTCTAGATTTAGAATTGTATTTCCAATTTCAGCCTTATCGAGAGCAATTTGCTTTCTTGGTTTTTGTCTATTCCCGACACTTGATTATGTTGAACTTTTTTGGGTAAAGAGACTTGTTTCGTGTGTTGGGTTTTTTTTGGACAATACTATAGATCAGCTTTTGGGGTAAAGTTTGTGATTTTTAATATTGCTCTTGCCACATTATATAATTTGTTGTTCTTAGTGTCCTATGTATACTACCCATATTTTGATTCATGTTCTTGGTTTGAATTGTCTTGATTCATGAGCTCCTTAGGTTTTAGGGATTGATTTTTTTATTTTTTAAATTATTTATTTATTTGATGATTTTCTGCCTTGGGCTTTGTCACACTTTCATTTACACATTTTTGTTTGTTTCTTCCCGACTTGATTCTTCCTAAGTGGCAAGGACTTCAAATAAGTTTTTCTGAGAAATGTTTGATGTTCAGATCTTCAGCTTCCAAATGTTGAAACTTAGATTTGAAATGAAAATATTGTGAAGATGACTGTGAGGCATGACTAGACACTATGTCAGGACCCCTTTTTAGTTGAACATCCTTCAGAGCGCCCTTGCATTCTTAATATGGTGCAATATTTTTTAATCTTGGGATGTCAAAGTTCTTTCTGTGGGAACTGATTGCTTTTGATTATCAGCTTGAGCTGAAACACACATTTCTTCAATTTCACAACGTGTAGGTTTGTAATTTACCTTTTGTCAATGTTTGGTAGCCCAATTTTATCATTTAAGTACTCCTTTCCAATCACAGATCTACAGAAAGTCGGTGACTCAAAAGTCTATGGATTTTGTGTTTTTGTTACTGCACTATATAAATGCACTTCCAGAAACTCTGGAGTTGAATTTGGCTTCGGTGATACTGTTTACCACAAATCTATTTCCATCAGAGCTATTGCTGTTGTATATGATAGCATAGGGTTATCCTCTTATTTAAAAAAAATATTTTTTTTTATTAGTGATGAAGATTTTTCTGCAATTCAGTGCTCAGAATGCTCTCCAGTAACTCCCAGACAATTCTGTCCATACATTTCACCTAGGCACTTTCCTCAGTCTGAGCATGGTTCCAGTTAATTTTGGGAGAGCAAAGATCTGATACCATGCATTGTAATTTCTCTGTGTGGATTTGGTTACCAATTACCATGTTGGTTTTCACAGTTAGGAAATCTGAGATGCACAGTATGAACCCCGTATTTTCACTAGTGCCTTAATCCACTGCTCTTAGTTTCCTATTTTTTTTTTTCACTTGAGCCCTAGGAACTTAATTTATAAAGGTGTTGGGTTCTGCCTTTCTGCATGTGAAAGTGTCTGTACATGTTAGTTTGGTTTTTTTATTTATTTTATTTTTTCAATGATTTGGAAAAGGGTTTTTTTGCCTTTTTTAATTTTTATTAAAATGTTTTTGCTTTTTGATGCATGGGAAGATACTGGGGCTTTCTGTATGTAAAATGACAGAGCCACATTACACAAAAAGAATAATTATAAGCAGAAAATGACATTTTGAAAATTGAGACTTTGAATTTACAGGATGTCCAGGGGTTTACTTTTTTACTTGCCAGGTATGTTTAGTATATACTAGGGTGATGTACATATGCCATCAGAATAGCCATATTATTTTGAGGAAAGTTAGTGTTAGTGGCATGTAAAAACAAACCACAAAGTAGTAAGAGAAGCAGATTTGTGTGTAGCTGTTGTATTGGTCATATTTCAAATGTAGGTGATGTGCATAGTCCTCTATACAAAGAGCTTACCACAAGCTTACCATCTGAGCATTAATTGTTCTTGAAGTGGGGTTTGCAGGCTAAACTACTCTGCTTGTGATTTCACTGACTGGTCTGAAACCATTGTGGCTACAGTAACACCCGCTCTGTTATGACTGCAGCTCATCTAACTTACTCGGAACAAATGGAGCAGAGAAATTTAGTAGTTGTTTCCACAACTACTCTTGAATGTGTATGTTTAATTTCGCTAGATTAGATTAGGTCACTCATCAGAAGAATGAATGACTATTCATTATCATTAAAGTCCTGGAGGGTCTTCATTTAAGAGATGTACAGCAAAAAGGAAGGATAGGGACAAGTATCTTCTTTTTTGTGTTCAAATCTTTTCTGGTACTTAGGAGTCCTAAAATAGATTATCATAACAGTATGCGTACTTGTGCACTTCTTTAGACTTCTTTCCATCAAGTTTAGTCAATGTGGTGGTAATTAAAAATGTGATAACTTCCACAGGGATATGCGAGATTGATCTTTACAGCAAAAAGTATTTTGGCCTTTGTGTCGTGGATACATTGATGACAGTGTGTATTGAGGGGTTTTCTTAAATTAGGAAAATGGAGCTACTTCTGTCAAATTTGGGTTTTCTTTCACAGTACAGCTTGATGAAGTGTAACCAATTGAATTATTTCAGAGTAGAAAGATCATGTGCCAATATTTTGCTATTTATATCTTAATGTTGAAGTTAAACGTAACTCTCTTGTAAGGTTTCTCTTAACTCACTATTGCTGAATATATTTCATGTTTCAGATTGTTTGTGGAAGGATTTAAGATGTGGGCAGTATTACTGAGTCTTGGAAAGTGTGTTTTTCCCACCTTGCCCCCAGCCTTGAGTATTTCTAAAGAGAACTAAGTTCCATAAGTGTGTCTTCTCTTGATGTGTTACCTATAGAGGGATCAGTTAAGGTTTCAGTTTTAACAGTTTTCAGTATTGGAGCCAAGAAATGTGGACTATTTCATTGTTTAGATTATATGTAGTACTAAAGGGCAGATCTTTTAAACTGAAGGGGAAGAGGATAGTTATACTTGGAGATGCTCAAAACAAGGTGCTGAGAAATATGAACTTTGAGGGTTTGAATATGTTATTTCCAGAAGTCCTTATGAAATTACATAAAGAAATAAAACCCTTTAGTGATATCATGAATGAGTGCCGTTCCCAGTCAGCATACTAGAGATACTTTTGCTTTCATTAAAGCTTGACCACTTAGTACAATTTGATTGATTTAGTATTAGGGTGCTTTGAGAAGCTTATGCTTGCTGCAAGTTTGTGCTGCTTTTGAGTTCTGTTTTCTGATTTTTATTTTTTTTTTATAAAATGCAGCTAGGTGTTACACAAGAGTAACAGGCAAATGCCTGAGTTGAAGTTGAAGGAAGAAAGTATTAGGGTTTTGGGTTTTGTTGTTGGGGTTTTTTTTAAGTATAATTTGAAACCTCATTAGACTTTTGAACAAAAGCAGTTACAATTAGCAATTCAAACAGGTTTAGTAATATTTCATAAAATGGACTTCCCCAGGTCTTACAGTTGTATTTATTATTCTAATACACAGCTATGAATAAATTAACAATCACTGATAAGAGTTGCAAACTTATTAAAATGTCAAAAGAAACTATTTGGGGGAGATTGTAATTAACTTGATTTACAGATGAGTACTTAGGAGTACTTTTAAGCAATCATATGTTTTTAAAATAAACCCTTTGAAGCCTGCAAGTAAAAAAATGTTAAACCTCAAATTTCTTTTCCCTCTTGAAAATATCTTATTAGGATTATATTATGGATTCTCCACCAGATGCACCAGATAATACATCTGGTATACTGTTTGGTGTGAGACAGAACTCGGGAGTTCCACAGTACCAGACTGGGCCAGCAGTGAATGTAACAGGTGGGTATGACTGTAGTAGTTGATAAGAGAAACAACCTCATGTCATTAAACTGCAGTGCAGATCTTTGGGTTATAACTTTAAATAGGCTTTCTAGAACATAGTATAGCTACTTTTTTCTTTCCCCCTGTACATAACACTGTATAATGTTTAATGAAATAAACTTTGGAGCCTTGTGTTGTCAGACTTTGCTTTTCAGTGCATTAGACTGACTGTAGTATCAACTGATGTCTTAAAATGCTTATTTAGATGAAAAAAATGACCAGATCAAATATAATTTTGTTTCACCAATAAAGGCTCTTTTTCGGTATATCCAGCACTCTTTGACTACCGTGCATTGGAATGACTGTTAGCAAGAGAGGGGCTGTGAACAGTACCAGAACTTTGTGTGCTGCGTAGATTTCTTGTGGTGATGATCTTGACTGCTCTATGTAGGAGTTGGAGTAGATGGGATCAAAAGGACCCTGTGAAAGGCAAGGTGAAGGGAAAGAGTACATAGTTTGGCAACAGAAATACTTTTTTTAACTAGCTAAATTGTGTTTCAGCACAAACTATTTAACCTGCTTAAAAACAAAAAAAAAGGTGCCTTTTTTTGTGTCACAGCAGTTGAAGTAGATTTGAAGCATGCAGTGTATTCAACCTTAAACAGGCTAGACCTTGGGACTTCCCTTCTCTTTTGTGAAGGATTGTTCTTTTGTAATAACTGACCACAATCCTGTCTTTCAGTCTATAAGTTACAGATGACAATCACTTCTACTTCTTTAACAGGTTATGTCAATGAATGGCCTAACCGGTCATAGTAACAAGTGAGGTAGAACAGAGTTATTGCTGGTTTATTCTGCTTGATGTGATGATTTTGCATCTCTAAATTTAGGCATTCACTCAAGGTACTTATCAATAAAGATTTGGTAGTGTATTTCCTTGCATGGGTCCAACTCTTCTGTGATCTCATTGTTGTCCTACTGGGTTAAATAACCTTTTATAAAGTAAGCAAAGGTTTTATTTCTTGCCAATGGCTCAGTATTCCAGGCCTTATTCTCCAAAGAACAGGTATGAAAGTTTGGGAGTTTGTGTTCTGGTGTTTCTGTTTGGTTTTTTTTTTTAATTTGGGAGACTTGCTTGCGTATTTAAAAATTACATGTAAAAATTACCTGAAAAATTAAACGTTTAAAAACATCCAGGATTGTAATTCAAAGCATCGTAAATATACAGCATTTAGTTGTTTATTTCTGTAAGATGGCAATAGCATTTAGAAATTAAAAGAAAAGGTTTATAATTGTGGGCTGAAACACTGATATCTTTGACACAGAAGGCGAATATAATTCACAACAAGGAAGTGTCTGCATATTTTGTGTCTTAGCTTGCATGGTGAGGTCACATAACATAATTATGTTCATGTTGTTAATATGTGCCGATGTATATGTGCCTGTGTTGGTGCTATGCTTCCTCTAACTCATGCAGCACTGTGGGCACAAGACATCATGGAATATGGTATTTTAAAGCAGAATCCTTTGGGGAACTGCCCTGTGATACTCAGCAGGACAATTTACCTTCTGTACGTGGATCATTAAAGACATTTTCTAGCTCAATATAGCATAAATATTTATTTCTGAGGCCCAAACTATAAGCTGCTAACTAGCCAACTGTTTTCTTAGGTTGCTAAATATGTGGTGGTGTTAAGTTAAACAGCACTGGTAACTCTTACCTGCAGGTTGTATGGGCACTGGGGATGTATGTTAAGCTGTAGTTTGCTTTCTGAGAATATTTTGAGATCATTCTTCCCCAAACTTTACCTACTTACAGGAAACAGGAAATGCTATAACCTATAGAAAACTGTTCTGTGGTATTTAGGACTTGACTGGACTGTATATATGCATTCATAGCCCTAGATTAATGGAGATGTCGGTGAGGGAAAATGCACTAGAGGTAGGAAACAACTTGGCTTTCATGTCCCTATTGTGTTAATTTGATGTAATTAATCTGATCTAATGTTAACACAGTACATGTGATGCTTTTATTTTAGGTTACCATTTCTAATGTCTTTTGCCAGCATTCACTAAATCGGGCCCAGCCAGCACAGATGTATATGTGTTACTTCACAGCACTACTGTAAAAATCCTTATGTTTAGGAACCTGTCTGCAAGGTGACGCTGCACCCAGTATACTTTGCTCCTTCTCGCAATCGTTTTAGGTATTCTATACAGGAATGCTGTGTGTATTATGAGTATAGCCAACTGTTTAGTAATAGCTACAAAATATTTACAGAAGTATTCACTAAGAACAGAAAGTGAAAGTAGTAGACTGAAAACCAAACAGGGATTGTTTGGCTGCTTCTTTGCTCTCTTGAGTACCTGGAGTCCCAGACAGTTTCAGCTGTGTGGTCTGCTGGGTAGAGGATTGAACAAACTAGTCTGGAACTGAGGTGATTCTTGTGTTCATGCACCAGATGAGAGGCACTGTGATGAAAAGAGGAATCAGTGTTATTAATACCAACTAGATATTACATAATACTTGGAATTGGTTTGATTATTTTTCAAAATAGGTTTAAAATTTGTTTTGAATTCTGATGTTTATTTAAATGCAAATCTATGTATATTCTTAGTATTATTATCATTCTTCTGAAAGATAGAATTTACTAGATCAGATATAAACTAAGAATGCCCATTTTTAGAAACAGGTAAAATAGTCTTCAGATATTGTCACATATGTCAAGCTCTTTTAATTGAAATTATTACCAATTTTTCTAACACATAAAAATAGTCCTTTTTTCCAAATCAGTTTTTCTACAATAAAATATCATACTCTACTGAAGATTCTTGTAATATCAGTCAGACCTTAAGTAAATTAAAAAGAATAGCTAGTAGTATATAATGAATGATCTGTTTATTTTGTGAATTTGTTCATTTCCTTAGGCAAACAATGCATAGACTAAGCCCTTTCAGCTTAATATGTTCATTTATGTCAGAAAGAAGGAAAGGTGTGTTACGGAAGACAACATTAGGATGATTAAAAACATATATACAAGTGACTTACATTTTCCTGTATGTGAGGCGTAGTGTGGTAAATTCTCCAAGATGTTCCAGTATCAGCATTCCCTCCCAGGAGTCTTTGCCTCTGTGGATTGATTGGGGAGGCTGTCCAGACTTTGCCATGTGTAAATAGTTACGACTGAGTAAACATTATGTGGGGATGGGAGGGGGTTGTTTTGTTTCATCTCAGAAGATGTTTGAATAATTTTCTGTGACACAAGTTATCTCTGGTTTTTGAGAAGACTTTTAAAGATAATTGGAAGAGGAATATACAAGAATGTCCTTAGTTCAGGTCATAGTGTCTGGTCCTTGCCATAGTTTATGATAGCCTTAAGGCTGTTTGCAGTCTGTGACTGAGAAATTTACAAGGCCTGTGCTGTCACTTCAGGTTTCTTGATCTGTAGCTGTGCTCTTCTCAGGTTTACTTGAGGACTGATGTCTGTATTAAGATTGCATCATCAAGGGTAATCTTATAGTGACAGAGACATGGGTTTTAGGACAAGGTGGAGCCATGTATTGATGGGTGTGTTAATCAGGCACCAAACTTCTGAATTTCCAAGTTGTTTTGTTACTGATTTTTTTTTTTTCCCCTAAAGAAATACTGCAAATGATAAGGGAATCAACTATTCTTTCAGAAGAGAGCAAATAGGCGTGTTATGATTGGTCATTAGGAGTTACACCACTGTTTCAATTTTGCATTGAAACTGAAGTCTCAGATGTTTTACAGAGTTAAATAGCAAAGTAAACTGGCATTAATGTAGGACCAGGAAAAAAAAGGAGAGATTTTTCATCAGAATGGCAGAGGTTGTTCCAGGTGGTGGGCACTTCAGAAACCAGCTGTTTAACTTAATTTTATTACTGTGAACTCACCTGGTCTCAGATGAATGTGGGTCAAGATCTGAAAAGTAGCCAAATAAATTCAGGTGGTCATAATATGATGTACTGGGTTTCAGGGATGAGTCTGTATCTTTGCATTTACCTTTTCCTTCTCCACTGGCCTTAGAAGATTCAGTCTAAGTTGGATATTATTTTCTTACCTTACAGATGTCTTATTTTAGGGATGTCTTAACTACTTTATGTAGACCTGTCCATCCTTTAAAGTACAGGCATCACTAATGTGTTCATAATATATTATGAAAAAAACCCCAGAACTGAGGTTCTTTAATTTAAACCACCATAGGTCTGAATGTGAATGTTTTTGTATCTAAGCGTCCTGCTACTTCTGAAGTCAACAGTGTAACTCCAAAAAAGGCCAAGCCTAATGAGGTTGGTGCTGGAAGCAATTCAGATGTTTCACCTACAGTTAACTCTACAACAGTAACACCATCACAAAATGTATTTTCAAAAGGTAGGGTAGATCAAATGGTCTAGCTGTCAATCCATGTGTCTGTTTCATGGAGAAAGCTAGCACTCTTGTAATGTTTAAGTTGATTGGTATTATTAATGCTATTAAGGCACTGTAAACAAGTAACTGTTCTTATGCCTTAAAATAAGAAAAACCTTTCTATGCAAGGTTTCAAATACCTTTGCAAATGAGTATATCCTAAGCTATTACCTATTCAAATTTTAGACCTTTATTGTTTAGTCGGTATGTTTGAATTCTGTAAAGCAATGTTTAGTTATTTAGTGGCTGTGAAGACAGATGATCAAAATAAATGCCCCTTACCTCATGCCCTTAGTTTATTGAAACTGTAGAAAACAACCAAACAGAAAATCAAGGTTGCAAGAGTTCTGTGACTGCTAATTTACCAGCTAATTCTGGTTAGATAAAAGAAATCTCCATCCTTGGAGATATTCAGAAGTTGACTGGACATGTCTCTGAACATCCTGATAAGGTTAAACTTGCTTTGAGTGGGAGGTTGGACGAAAATACATCCACAGGTCAAACCTAAATTATTCTGTGATTCTGTACTTTTGACTATCACAAAGTGTGTTTTGCAGTTCCCCCTTTTTTTTTCAGCTGTGTTACTGATACAGTTTAAAATAGTAGTAGGAAGAGAGGAGGGGGATTTAAGGTTCAAAGAGAGGATGTTCTTTTAAAGAGCTTTCCTTCCCTACAAGAGAGGAGTGTTCTGGCTGTTTCAGCATATTAGTATTGATAATTAGGTGCATTTTCCTCCTGAGCCAAAAGGTGCTTTCCAGCTGATGGTAATAGATGAAGATTCTCAACTTTTCCAAACATATGTTCTTTACTATTATGTTAAGGTGTGGAACTAGATTCTGTTGTTTGGGATCATTTCATATCTGGATTTTTTGCATGTCTTGTTTGCAGCTGGTTTACTGTCAGACTCTTCCCAAGTAACCATAAGGAAGTGGCTATAACATGGAATATGGCAGCAAAGTTTTTCTCCACCCTGTGTTGGGTAAAACAGATATTGTGCTGCAGCCTGTAATACACAAAAGATAACTGGAGGATCTTACTAAATGCAGTAGTGAAAGTAGATCGTATTCACTGAGAAACTTATTTTTATGAGTTAATTTTTAATAACCCCCAAATAACCCCATGTTAGCTGTTTCTAATCTGTTGCAGAATCCAACATGAGATTTTGCTAAGAATCTGGGTTTTTTCCAACTCTAATTTAGCTGTGATGTGTCAAAATGTTTTATAAACTGTAATAGTAGAGACTTGCAGCACTGTTTTGCAGCACATCTCTTGCATGGCCATCCACTCTTGTGAAGGACTTTCTGCTTAATTATGACCCTTAACAATACTGTTATCTTCAAGGAAAAATACTGTTTGATCCATGTCTAATTCATGGACTATGCAACACTATTTTTATGAAAAGATGTATAATGCTGTTGCATGGTCATCTCTTAACTCCTATTACTCATTCCCTTGTTATAAGGTGGATGTATTTGTGTGTTTATTTTTTTCATAGCCTTGGCAGGGTACACTTGACTCTACAGTTGAGAAGTTAGTTAAAACTCTTCCTGTGTTTGATATCTTCTTCTAAACTACTTATTCAGCATGGTGTCCTCCAAATCTGTGAATGACTTGAGAATGCAAGAGAACTTCATCTGGAAAAGTAGTCCTTGCTCTGATGTTTTCTTGCAGTTCAGAGAAAACTGGAAGCCTGAGTTTATTCATTAAAGTTTAGGCTAATGCAAAGCTTTTTTTTGGTTTTGTTTTTGCTCAGAAGGTATTAATCATTTTATGCTGATCAGAGAAATACTATTTCCTTCCATTATTGGGAGTAATTATTAGGAGGATTTATTCTCTATGTTCTCCAAAGACACCTTTGCTCAACAGGAATGATGCATCTGAATAGGCCTAGGTTCCAGCAACTGTCCAGAGAGAAATAATCTCATTGAGAACCATGTGATGAAATTCATTCCAAAACCCAGTTATTTGAACCTTATTGTGATTGTGATCAGGTCATGGCATAAAACAAGTTTTACATGGCCATTTAAGAATGGAAGTTCTTGCAACAGAAACATCAAAAATCCAACCTATCCAGAGGGTGGAGGGGGGTGGTGCACAGAATTAATGCTTTGTCTTATCATGCTACCTTCTCCTCCTGTATTTTCCTTATTTATTGCTAAGATTTTGTGAAAGTTCTTTATAGGTTTGTATCAAATAGAACAAACTCAAACTCAGTTTGGAAAAAAGGAAGGGTAGTTAAAAGATGGTTGTAAAACCTTGCTTGTGATTACTACAGCTACAGCAGTGATGGTTTTCATTTGAAATAGCATATTTTGCTAGAATGATAAATAATATAAATCGAGTATTCTGCTTGTAAATGATGAATTTTAACCTATTAAATTTTACAGGTACAAATGCTGCATCAAGCACGATTAAAAATGGAGGACCTTTTCCACGAGCTTGTCCGAAGTGCAATATTCATTTCAATCTTATGGATCCTCTAAAAAATCATATGAAGGTAAAATATTTTGGGACTGGCAAACATTATAACAAACTTAGGCGGGCTTCTGTTTGGTTATGAGGGAGTGCCGTATTTTGATGTGAAGATAGTCTGGCTTCTGGCTGTAATCAACCAGCGCCCAAATGCTCAATATCTTGCAGTCATGGAGAGGAAGAATGGAGTAGGGGAGTTCTAAATCTTGCCGCTTTTTGCCTTGTTTTTCCAATGAATTGAGGCATATTTGCTGTCTCTGTATGATTTCTCTCTGCCACAGCTGTGACTTCTTCAACCATTGGCCAGATTCAGGTGAATTTGATGAAGGTAAGTGTGTATGTTAGTAGGCAGCCAGTTTACCCACATCTGTATTAGGTCACCACTGAGACAAGGGTGACAGTGTAAACTTACCTTTTTATCTTGATCTGTCACTTGGTAGCTAAAAAGGTTGTTAAGCTGAGAGGAAGCACTTTAATTTGTAGTTCATACTTTTAATGCTGTGAGAAACAAAGCTTTCAGAAACTAAGCATCACTTAGTCTGCTGATAAAACTACTTGTTTCTGGAAAGTTTCCTGGGAAAATACTATTATTATACAAAGGTTCATGCCATTCTCAGGCATATGTATTCCATTTCAGGGGTCAGAGAAATGGCTTTGCACTCTATATACAATGTGAACAACGCATGCAAAAAGGAGTAGGAATTACTGTGTAGTAGAAATCTTTGAGGGTCTGAGTTCTGTTAAGAGATCATTCTGATTTACTGTCCTCTTCAGCTGCAAAACACAACTGAGAAACATATGTAATAGTGGGGAAAATACGCAAGGGATTTATCTTTAATCATTATTTGTGTATAGTTGTCATCAGTGCAGTTGGATAAGAGAAACTCATACCTTTGTCTCTCTCTTCTCCTCTCCCTTTCCATCCAGTATTGTTGTCCAGATATGGTAAATCACTTTTTCTTGGAAATGGCCAAAACAGACTGTTCAAGCACAACAGGCAAGGCTGCTGAATCTGAGAAAGGAAAATTGATTATGTTAGTTAATGACTTTTATTATGGGAAACACGAAGGTGATACCCAGCAGGTACAACAGGAGCAGAAGACTCATACGACATTTAAGTGCTTCAGTTGTCTGAAAGTTCTTAAAAATAACATAAGGTATTTGAACTCACTTTCTTAATTGCTTCATAATTGCCACCCATAGCTCTTAGTCTCATGCACTAAATATATATAATTCTGGAATATAATTTTTTTCTTACTGAAAGCTGATAATATTGGGTGACTGAGCAGAAATGTAATTAATTTTTATTATGTGTGTATGGCCATAACTTAAACTTTTTAGACTAGAGTACAAATTTTAATGGTGTTTGGCATAAACAGTAGAGTTTTAATGAGAGCAGTTGTAGGACTTTGGGGTTAGAAAGGGCAACACAAAGTATTTTACAATTTGCCATTTGGATTGATGGGATATGAGTAGATGCATGTGTTAATTCCCATTAGGGATACACAATGACTCATAATTATTGGTTTACTTATGTAACATCTGTTATTTTGGTGGAATAATTTTACTTCCACATACTAAAAAAAAAAACAACTTCCATAAGCTGTTTTACTAGGTAGACAAGTACGTGTCGTTGTTCCTTTGGAACTTAAGGTCATTGAACTTTTTTACATGCATTCTTCAAGAGAAGCTGAAGTAGCAGAATGTAAAACTGAAAAATGGACTACTGCTTCAAAGGGCACAGGCTGCAAGTTAAAATGAACAGGTTTATGATAAAATTAGACCCATTTTATTGAACAAAAAAGTTTAATGATATTCCAAACATCAGATTTTCTATTAATCATTAAGCATGTGTAAATAATAAGTAAGAGTGCTGGTAATTTGTCTTAAGCAGCTTGAAAACATTTTATGTTGTTACTTTACTCTCATGACTTATGGTTCATGTTAATTATGGCATACCTTCCCTTGCAATGTATCTCTAAGAGCAATAAACAATGTTTTATCTAAGTTTTTTTTCTTCTGGTTTTGTACACATAATACTTTTCAAATAAGCATGTCTTGCAGTATCATGAAAAGTAGTCCACAGAAAGAATACTTTATTAAGATACTGAGTTCATTTGAAAAAAATACTTTCCAAGCACTATTTTCTACTCAGCATTGTATTTTAAGCTATTGGTGTTACGGTCTCTGTGTTCCACAGCAAATCATTCAAAATGAGCCACTTCATTTATTTCTTTTAATTTCTCTAAAGCCAACTTTTAATCATACTAATTTTTGCTGTAATTTTTAAACTGTATACCATAGTTCTCTAACTTCAGAATTTTTATTGAGGTATTTTTTTACACCTTTAACCATGTATTAGTGGACAAAATAAATACATAATACCTCTCCGCTTCTAGTGGAAGTTTTCTAGACTTTAATTCAGAAAAGCACAAAGTGATTCACCAGAGTAGTCCCCTGCTTCTGTTAGATGTATGGTTAAACACACCGCTGAAATAGTCTTCTGTTAAGATAACATTCAGTACTAGTGTCAATTCTTCTGCTTAGGTAACTGGCTTTCTTCAGGTAGCTTTTTTCTTCTATTTTTTTTTTTTTAAGCAACTGCATGATATTAGAAGTGTGAGGCCAAGAGATTCTTCTCCATGCTCATTCAGTTTTTTCCAATTCCAAGGTCACCACTTTTGAGAGATATATTTCTCTTGTGAGTGTGACCTATATTTAATAGTTCCTCTGGCTGTACTGAAATGAAGCACATTCAAAATAGAGCAGTTATTGAAGTTTAACAATGGTTGGTTGTGCAGCTAACCTGTCCTTCTACTGCTCCACCAGTAACTGTGACCTGCTAATGTCGTGGGCACTGAGACTTCTCAGCCACAATAGATTCCTACTACAGATGTGTGACATATTAAAGAGGAAAAGGTGGTAGCTTGAAGTAGTAACATACCACCAAGTTCCTTATATTCTTTTGATTGTCAGCTGCACAGTGACATTCATTAATAACTGTCCTTCATAATTCAACATCAGTCCTAAATGCTTTATACAAAGAAAGGTTCTGGAACCCTAACAGATCTGAAGATAAAGCTATAATATCTGAATTGCAGATATGTTCCTTGCTACTTAATACTTTTCAGCAGAGCTGAAGTTGTACTTGTTTCAGAATGTGGCTTTAAGACTTTGGTAGTGGTGAAGTGTGAACCACTGACATTTTGTTGTTGCCTTTAGCAATTTCCCTTTATTTCAAGGCAAGCTTTGTCTAAGCAAACATGGAAAAATACAGTAGATTGCTTAGTCTTAGAACATGTTTCAGATACGTCGCATGTTCCATGTAATAGTCCAGTTTTCTTTTTAAGATTTGAAAGATGATTTTTGGCATAGTCACCTTGCTTACCTTTGATCCTTTTTATTTTTTTAATTTTTGTTTTCTTTTTAAAGAACACTTACTCCTTAGATTTTTAAATTTATAAGTCCTTGCAGAGTGAAGTTTCTAAAGAATCCTGTACAACTTGTGCATGATATATCTTCTATATTGAAAGTTAAAGTGTAAGCTTTTTGCACCTGTTTGTTGTTATTTAAAGGTTTATGAACCACATGAAACATCACTTGGAGCTTGAGAAGCAGAGCAGTGAAAGTTGGGAAAGCCACACCACGTGCCAGCACTGTTACCGGCAGTTTCCCACCCCATTCCAGCTGCAGTGCCACATTGAAAGTACACACACGCCTTACGAGTCATCTAGTAAGTTGGATTGTATTATACTGAATCTCTTTGTGACCTAAAATTTTTTAAATATTTTCTGACTTCTACTTTGCTGTTTTGCAACTTCAGAATAGATCTATTGTACTTTAAAAGCAATAATCTTGAGATTTAACACAGGAGGCGAGCACTTATTTATGTTGGGGGGGGTAGGGGGGGATGTTTTTTAATGGAAAGCTCAACTGCAAGTATTCATGTTGTTTAAGGGTTTTGCACTCCTGGCTTCCTGAAATTGTACCGGGAATTTCTTCTGAAGAGTGGAATCATCATTAGATTGTTTTACCTTTATAGATATATGTAGTTTGCATATACATACATATTGTAATCTATCTGGTTAATGATCCTAAATAATTTTTTACTTTTTTCTTGTTTTTCACTTTTTCTAGCAATTTGTAAAATCTGTGAATTATCCTTTGAAACAGAGCAAGTTCTTTTGCAACATATGAAGGACAATCATAAGCCAGGTGAAATGCCGTATGTTTGCCAGGTATCTCAGAGTGACTGTTTTTTATTTAGATTGCACTAGCCCTCTGTCTTTAACATCAATAAACGTTTAACAAGAAAGTCAACCTTCTTGTTTTAGGTATGCAACTACAGATCCTCTGCTTTTTCAGATGTAGAAACACATTTTAGAACAGTTCATGAAAATACAAAACATTTACTGTGCCCATTTTGCCTCAAAGTAATTAAAATTGGAGCACCATATATGCATCATTACATGAGGCATCAGGTAAGCAGATATTTTCAACCCTTAATGCTAGAAAAATGCTAAATATATGTAATGTATCTCTCTGGGGGGGAAAAAATGTAACTGTTTTGTAAGGTTGTTACTGGATAAGAATAGGTAATGAAATATGGTAGAAGAATTATGACTGCTGCTTCTGAAAAGTCTTTAAGGGAATTGTTAGACTTTGTCATGTTGTTGTGTGACAGCAACTTCCCACTTAAAAAAAAATATCAAAGTATGCTTGAAAGAATATCTTAAGTTGTAGTGATGTGTTCTTTTTTTCTGGAGATCACTAGCAAACATTTCAGTAGTTCAAGCAGAGAAAAAGATTGTGGAGTACTGTCTTCCTGTAGCTGGTAACCTAATTCTTCCTCCTCTTAGTAATGATACTGCCTTGCATTTTCAAGTGTTTAAATATTTTCTCTTTTTAATTGCTGCATAGTATATTGCTTTATTACAATACTGGGAGTTTGTCTGGTTGATGTTTTAGAAACTAGATGACCATTGGTTGAGACAAGCTACGGTTGGAGTTCTGTTTATTTCGCCATACATGCTTACTATAGATTCTCTTCCATTTTTAAAAGAAAAAAGGAATATACCGTTGCACCAAGTGCAGACTGCAATTTTTGACGTGCAAAGAAAAAATGGATCACAAGACTCAGCATCACCGAACATTTAGGAAACCCAAACAGTTAGAAGGATTGCCTCCTGGAACAAAGGTAAGTGTTCATACAGAGAATTAGAGGGGACAAAGGCAAACAAGTATTGGTAGAGAAAGGGTTGGAATGGAAGTGCTTTTTTTCCTATTTTTTCCAAAGCAAAGATTAATTTTTTTTTTTTAACCTCTAATTTTGAAACACTAAGAAAATAGTCCTGTTGCAGAATTGACAGGCTCAGGTTATGGCTTCTTCCTGGTAATCTGTGGTGTTGATTTCAGTCCCATTCTTCCATACATGTGTATGCCAGCAGTCCTGACAGTGCTGCTGCTTTCTTGAGCTGTTGGTTAATTTTCCACCTCTCATCTATCGTTTCTTGGGCTAGAGAAAAAGGAAACAGTCTGGATGTTGGTGTGGGTGGTCTGCATAATTTCTTATGAAGGATTTTCAGACTCTGGAAGATGGTAGCAAAAGAGACCTACTTCTCCACAGACAATATGTGCTTAAAACAGTGCACCAGGTCTTTTTTAGCTCCAGCATTTGAAGGGGAAAAAAACTCCACAATTCCTGTGAATTGTTTTTTATGAAGTAAGTTTGGGTCCCCTTAGAACACTTAGGCTATCTTTAAATGATTCGTTCATTTTTTGAGGAGGAACCCCTTAGAGTAGGATTTTCCTGTGCATTTCAGAACTTTTTACCTACAGGGGTTTTTTATTAAAAGTGTGAAGATATATGTCCTTTCAGTTGGAAGGAAGAAAATTAATATTTTTATCAGGTCTTCACAGTTCATTCATTAGCTGTAGAATCAGGAGGGGATGCTTGGTTGTGTTTCTTGGCAGGATGTAAAGCACTGATTCTCTACTCTGAGCCTAGATCTCATTTTTCTAAAGATTTCAGGACCTTCATGATCTAATAAAAGCTTAGATGAAGTAAAAATTTTGATGTTAGTAGACCTTGACAGGATGTGGATGATGAGACCAAAGAGCTTGGAACTGGGTGTAGAATATGAGGTACTTCTGAACTATGGCTGTGGGCAAGAGGTATAATTAGGAGTCATGCCACAAGTGAAAAGCAGAGAACCAGATTTCAGGACAAGGCAAGGGTGAGCAATAATGCCAGATGAGAGGTAAGAAACCAGAACTAGTCCTTGGGGGCCTAGGGTGAGAAGCAAAAATATCTGAAGGAAGTAGATTAGTTAATCATAAGGCAACAAGACACATGGCTTTTGTTAAATCCAGGCACTTATGGGATTGTTTGATGTTCTTTGTAGCAAGGCTAAGTGGCCTCACCCTTCTGTTTCTTTTCCACAGCTACTTGTTTGTTTGAAGAAAACAGGATGTAGGTAGTTGCAAGTCTGAAGAGAGCAGTGTGTTTTGTCATGACTGACATACCTTTTAAAGCATCCAATATACTATTGAAGTTAGGTTTACTCTAGTCAACAATATTTAATATTTTTCAAAGCAGTCTTTAATGAGGAATGTTTTTCATGCTATGCTTTTTGTCCTAAAATGGCTTAAATGGAGACAAATAGAAATAGGACTGTAGAAAGTTTAAATATAAATATTTTTAAATTTCATACTTGTAGGTGACTATTCGAGCATCTGTTGGATCTCTTCAATCAGGATCATCAGCTACATCTTCTGTTAGTACGAGCACTTCCACGTTTCAGTTGTCACCTAAAGCTAAAAATACAACCACTAAAAATCATAACAAACCTAATACAAATAGGTCAAAAGCAAAATCTAAGCCAGCTACGTCAAGGAAGCAAAATGCATGGACTAATAGCAAAAAAAAAAAGGAAGTTACAAACACAGCGTTGCATAATCTAAGGTAAATATCAGCATTAAAAATACCTTGCATATACTCAGAAGTTGAAATAGTCAGTTATTTATATTCAGATAACTTTTGATACTTCAGTACAGAAGATTTGACACTTCGGTTTAGTGGAAAAAGCCAGCACTTAAACTTTCCAAATACTGGCACTGTGGCTATAATTCTGAATCTTCATTCACCAATTTTGTTCATGGTAAACTAATTTATGATGAAAGAACAGATGTTCTGGAAACCTTTCTGTTCTAAACTTAAGTGCTTGTTTTCTCTGCATGGAGGCACAGACTCTTGAAATACTGACACATTAGGCAGATTTATTTTTTTATAAGTGACCTGTGCAGGGGAATATATCTGCCTGGGTGTTCTTTGCATGTTTACATATAGAGGGAAAAGTATTTTTCTTGTTCAGGTTCTGGGGTTTTTTTGATTTGGTTTATGTTGGTTGGGGTTTTTTAATTATTATTATTTTCAAGTGTTTTATTTGAACACATTATTTAAAAGGTTATCTGTCCTAGGAGAGATCTTAACTTGGGGAGCTACCAAAAAATAAAATAGAAAAAATCAAGAAAGTAAAATCTCTTGGGATAATTCTGTCCTCATGTTTACAATTTACTGGGTTTTGCTATCCTTATATTAATAATTTAATGAGTGTTTTATAGACCAGAATATAGTTTAATTGGCTAAGATGAATTAGCAGTTTTCTTTGTCAAAGGTTGTAGATGCCTTCCTTTCATTAAGGTGCTAACATTTGCAGTGTGTAACTCTCTGAAACATAGAAAAATGTGTAGCGAAACTGGGGAAAAGCAGGATTACATTCCTGCTTTGTAGATTGAAATTTCAAAGCTTGTGGGAATATCAGGGGTGACAGGAAAAACAAAGACTTTTTCTGTGCTTTGTGGTAGATGAAGCATTTCTCTCAAATCCTCCAGTGCATAGAGACAACAGCAGCAGCTGAAGTTGGAGGTTCTTCTTTGTTGCAGTATCTTGTTTCCAGGCATGGCCAATAACATACTTATGTCAACTTTCACTTTATTATTAAGGTCATAATGACAGTATAATTCCAGAAAAAGTAAAACTTTCTTCATGTGTGCTAACATTTAATAAGTATTTACCTGGTACATTTTAAAGTTCCTCATTATTTCCCTAATGTAGACAAGTCTGCTACTGACTTAAAGTAAAAAGTTTGCAATAGTTACCTTGTTTTAAAGTGTCAATATAACTTTTTCATATTACTGCTAGGTATCGTTTGGGAGCTCACAAATGCATTGAGTGTTACTCTGAAATAAAAGATTTTGCAAGCCATTTCCCTGCATATGTCCACTGTAGCTTATGCAGATATAACACTAGCTGTAGCAAAGCCTACGTGAATCATATGATGAGGTAAGAACTCTGAGGCTTTCATTGGGTTATTGAGTACTTCTTAAATTCATAGGAGGTGTATGAAGTGGTTTTATTAGCTGAATTTTGAACTATGTCGTAAGACTGTCAGTTAAATATGTAAGGTTGGGCTCTTAATTCCTAATGAGGGCCTAAATGCCATGTTCTTGTTTTGCCTTAAAAACCTGGTGTTTCAGGTAGCGTACTGTCCTTGCTTCAGAGTTGCTTTGGGAGCTTCCATAACTATTTCAGCCAGACTTAACAAATAATGACCAGTTATTGCGTGTTCTCTGGGTTTTGAGATTAAATAACTCATCTGATTTTACAGGTGCTGAATGCATACAGCCACTGCTATTGCTAATGAAATCTGTGCTCAGAATACGGTGTAAAGGAATGTCTCAAATTGCATACTCAAGTAGATAGTTTTTCTTACACTGCTTCTGGTGATCTATAAAAATAACATCTCATTTTGCAGGAGGTTTTTCACCGATTGTGAGACAGTGTAGGGTATTAGTGATGACAGCTGTAAAAAAACCTGTTAAGAAAACAAATGCGTTAGTATAATTCTATTGCTCTGAAAACTATGCAACAATTAGACACAGATCATGTAGCAGTGATAAGAAAAACAAATTTTTGAAAACCTACTTGTTAGTCCTGTGTTCTGAACATGCCAAATGTATTGCAGAAAAATAAAGAATGCACGTCTTTCTAAATACATGTATGTATCAAGTGCCTTGGCATTCTTGAGTACTAAAATTCTTGAATTTATGACTCTACGTCTTTACAAGTTTTTGTATATATTTTATACGTTGACCTATTCATATTATTTTCAATGCTCATGTAAGTCCTAGGCTGAAATAGTTCACATGCTTTTATGTATATAACCTGTTGATTGCATACTTAAAAAAAAAAAAGTTTGTGCTTAATTCTGATTGTACAAGAGCAAATTTTCTTCAGAAGGGGAGAGGAAATCTAAGGTAAACTGTTCCTACTGTTGCCCATGTTCTGGTGTTGTCAAATTCAACCATGCAGTAGATTACCCAGTCTTTTGTCCTTTGGCTCCTTGATACATGTTCCCCCGACTTTGACCACTGGCAGCACCTATCATTACATTTTTAGTGAGTGTGTGGAGGGAGGGTGTTCTTGCAGTAGCAGCCCCTGTACTCAGCAGCTTGCTGGGAGTACAGTGTTGGCACACAGTTAACCTGCATATGAGATAATCAAACTTTCAGACAGCCTCATTTGTAGCCACCTCTTCAGGAAGCATGAGTTCATCAAAGCTTCCCTTCTTTTGTGGAGCACTGTATGTGGAGCCATGGTGCTTCGAGAGCTAAACTACTGATGAAAGCTTTGTAACTATGTTCTTTCACGCCTGTGCTGGTGAAGTTAAGCCCTTCTTCTCCCAAAGTTGTTAGTGTTTTAAACTAGACCTTAGTTTCACAAGCCTGAAAGCTTTCAGCAGTTTAATATCTTAGAGTAACACAGGCCAGTAATTGAGCCATCTATTTTCATGCTTTGTCATAAGCAACTTGCAGTACCGTGTACAGCATAAGAGAGATGTAATGTACTCAAGAAAACTGGACTAAGTGGTAATGTTTTGTTATATTTAGTTTTCACAGTGCTCGCCCAAGTAAAAGATTTTGGATCTATAAGAAGCATTCAGAAGAGCTACGGTAATTAAGCTTTTTTCCATTACAGATCATTATATTTTTAGTTTCTGATAGTGAGCTGATTAGTTAAATGAGATAAGAGCCTCTTGAATTTCTGGGCTTCCAAGAGTAGGAAAATGAAAACATTAGTTCTTCCACTAGCAGTGTTCTATTCAGTGACAAATATTTGTTACTTGTCCATGTTTATTAACTTCTTTCTGAACTCTGAGCAGTTGTAAAAAATATTTCTATTTCTTTATTTTCCAATTATGCCTAATGTGCATAATGGGGAGAGGGTGAAAAAAAACCCCACCAAAACTGATAAACTTATGCTTTACAAATAAATTTCTGACTAAAGTGGTGTTCTTTGTACTACATCCAGTATGGAGATGCCCTAGTCTTTGATAGGGATTTCCAGGTGCTAGTTGCAATGTAAAAAGTAAGAATGTTTTTGTGAGTCATCTCTTCTAAAATTGCAGGAAATTTTATTTTAAATAGTCTGTCCAGTTGCTGTAAGTTAAGAGAACTGTTTTCATAGTCATGGTGTATTTATACTTCCTTTTTGTTTTCTCTTCTCTAGAGGTGTGACTGTAGTGTGTCTTAACTGTGATTTCCTGACTGATGTTTCTGGCTTGGATAGTATGGCCACGCATCTGAGTGAAAGCCATACTCATACTTGTCAAGTTATTATAGAGAAAGGTGAGTATATACAGTAGTGTTATTTTTATATAGTGTGTGTATATATATACAAATTTACATGTGGATGTCTCTGCATTACTGCAGTCTTTTTTTCAGTTGCATTATCATTATTTTTGTGTACTTGGATTTGACAGAGTACTTCTGTATTTCCACATTTTAAAATATTTTTAATTAAATCCTTTATTTTTATTTTCAGTTTCTGTAGATATCCCAACTGCTGAACGAGTATCTGAGTAAGTTTTGTTTTACTGCTTAATGTTCATTTTTATTGATTTAGTGACAGATGGCCAAAATTCGTACTTTGAACTGGGATTTCTTTAGAATTTCATAGAATTGGAAATGTATGGTTGAACAAAGACCTTTACTAGTCCTTTTTACTCGTACCATGTCTGCAATTACAAGAATGAGGGGGGAAAAAAAAAGTACTGAATCCAAAATGAGGTTTTTGGTCAGTTTGGCCGGAGACGTGAATAATTCTGGCAGCATTGTATCTTGATCCTGAATTCTAAGTCTAGACATAGTGAGACTGTTACTTTAACTTGCTTTTAATACTAGCTCTATTAAATGAGTCGTTTATGTTCTAATAAAGTTATACCTTTATTGAAGTAGCACAAAGTCAGTCTTAATAGTTTATAAATACGTAGAAATTATTTTCAAACTTGTTATTTAAATGAGAAATATATGCTATCTTGTATTTTTTTATTCCAACTTTCAAAGAAAAATTAATAACAGGATTTGGGTTTTCCTTTTTTTTTTTTTTTTTTTTTTAAGGATTTGAAAAAGAAACTGTAGTATTGTGGAGATTGTGTTGTAGGGTATGCTTGGGTGTTTTTTAACATTAGAAGAATCAGATGTGCCAAGCCATCCCTGATTATCCTGGAACAGTACCTGAGGCTTTACAGTGTAGCTTGGTGAGCATACTTATTCCTTAATTGAAGATTCAGAGGTGTATCAGTTGAATTCTGTCTAAACCATTTCAGAACACAGGAACAAAAATGTCAGACTGCAAAGATATTTTAAAAGAGGAAAGAAAATAGTTTGACCTTGATTTAACAACAAGGTGTCATTGAGTCCATCTAGCCACTTGTAGGATTCTAAAAGGGATTGGGTATATCTCGTGCATGATGAGAGCTCTTCCAACAGAGTGAGAAGTTCTGAAGCCTCTAAGCATAAATCAGCCTTCACTGTGTGTTGGAAATATCCCCAATAGCTCTGCTATTATCCTCTATAATATCTGCTATAATATCCTCTGCTAGCAACTGTTTAGTAGGTGATAGAGTTGAACAAAACTGGTGGTCTGATAGGATGACATATTATAATTTTTTTAAAATAATTTATATTATGGCAGGAATAAACAGGGGAAGGAAGTTAATTTGGGAAAACACTTGAAAAAGCCATTTAAAAAATTAAATTCCTGATTTTGGAGCATAGAATATTGAGATTGGATTAAATGAAAGGAATATAGCTGACTCTCCTAGATTACTCTTTCCAGTGTTTTGTCCAGAGTGGTTTATGTCCTTCAACAGTTTAGACTTCAGCAAAACTCAAACAATGGAAAAATAAAGTGTTGAGCTGTGATACCTGTGAAAACCTTGTATTTTCTACTTGGAGATGGCCTTGGGTGTTGGGAATTAATACTTGACAAACTATATGTAGGAAGGGTTATAGATGTATTGAACAGTGGGGGAATAGGTGCAGTTGTGGTAGGCTGTTGTCAGTACTGCACAAGGATCTTGCTGTCTTGAATATATTAGAGATGTCATCAAACTATTTAAAGAGTACAGGTATAAAGAGTATGTGTTACTTAGAAACAGAGGAGTGAGCACTGAAGATGTGAAGTGTACCCAAGAGTATGTACAGGCTTGTTTCTTTAAGCAGTTAGATTAGAACAGATGCAGATAGCTGTTATTTTTGAGAGCTCTGATGTTGGGATAAGATTAGTTACTGGTACTACATGAGGTGATGTAATCTGTGGTGGAGCTTTTTTGAAGCTGTCATGCTCACAGAGTTCATTAATTTTAATAAATCTTGTCCTGTTCTATATACTAATTCTTTGATACTTTGGACAAGAATTTACCATTGCTAAACCGAAGAGCATGAGCATACCTGTGTAGCCAATTTTTTTAAAGTCAGTATTTGCAGTACACAGTACACACAGAAATGCTCATCATTTTGAGAGATGGTTCTTCATGGTACTCTGTGGTTTGGAAGAAGGGGAACTTGGAGATGATATTCATAACTCTTGCTGTGTAGTTTCTCAGTGATCTATGAACGCTTCTTTCCATTCTTTGACATATAATTCAGTGAGGTGTGACTTGTTTATGGGGCTTTTCAGAATCACTTCATCATCATCAAGTTACAATCTTTGTACACTTTTGGATCTTCTTTTGCACCTCTCAGATGGTGTCCTTTATTATATATTGGACTGTGTGTATGTGTTGTAAAACTCATCTTTATTGCTAATCACCAGACATGTTCCATGAGCTCTGTGTAGTGTGGGTGAGAGAGTCTTTGGACCAGAATCCTGCCATTAGTAATACAAATAAGCTAGCCGGAGATACTCCGGAAGGAATTGCTTTTTAAATTGTTACTTTACATAAAGTCACCTTGTTTGTTTAGTGATCCACCTTGTGCTGAGGGAATAAGGCTTAATAACTATGACACTACACTTTTAATGCTCAACTCTCTGCTTTGCGCAAACATTAACATATTTTTAAATGAACTGACAGCAGACGTTTTTGTTGCAGGGGAGTTGAAAGTGAGCAGGTATCCTATACTGCCTTGGCTCACTGATACATCATTGTGGACCAGAAAGTTGAACCCAGTCCAGCTTGGGATTATTTTGGTATGTAAGTGAACAAGGATCATGACCAGACCTTTTCCTTCATGCAATGAAGCTGTGGTATTCTCTTCTGGCATCTTTTAGGCAGCAGGTCTGGTCTTTTCTCCCATTACTGTAGTCTGGCAAAGGCCCTTCTGTGATAATGTTCTCTGCTTTGCAGCATTGACTTGCAGCTTTTTTGGGGCTATACTCCTTTGAAGAGAGGCATACCAGGAGTTTCACTTATGTGATGCAGTGTTTCTTTGCTGCTCATTTCCAATGTTTCTTTGCTGCTCGAGTCTATCAATATCATCCCAAGCTAGAGTAGTGTGTAAATGATGACACAGATGTGTTGACATCAAAGCCCATTTTGTTCTGAACTTGATTCTAGCTTCTGAAACTAAAGGGTTTTGTCATTCTCTTTTGATGTTGGCTAAAACATAAAAGTCCTGCTCTATTTAATATTCAAGTAAGTTGCATTTTTGTCTGCTGATGACGTTGCAATATATAGAGGCAAAGTATGCTTTGAATGACTTTTGTTACATGTAACTGCATAAACGATCTTGGCCAAAGGAATTTATTAGCTGCTTTGCTCTGGTAGCTAAGCTTCTTTTTGCTCTTAAATACTGTAGGAGGAAAGCATGTAATGGAAGCAGACGTATTTGTTGAGCCTTGATTCTGAGATGGAGCAGCTACAGTTCGTTCATACCTTGTTCTTTTGGTATCATCTCTTATCTTCAAGGATGCTCTGTTCAAGCTGCTGAGACATCTGTTGCTTTTGATTTCACTGCTTCTGACTTCATCTTTAGTTCTAGATTATCTGTGGCAAGTTTGTGCATCAACAGGTTGTCTGGATATACGATGAGCTTTCCGTTTGTCACGATAAGCATCTGGTGTTCCTCCAAACTCAACCTCCTGCTTACAGTGGATATGTCTTGATTGAATCTCTTGTTTTCTGGATTCCAAGCAACCTAATAGATGGAGCTAATCTTACTCTGAGATCAGTCACTGTTATGACGTCCTAGTTATAAGAGACTATTTCTGATGAATGCAAGCTGTTCTTGATTTGCAGCACTTTCTTTTTCTGCATAATCAAATTCTCTCATTTTTACTGTTATTTTTTTCCTCTTCGCTTTTAGTATTCAAACAGTAACCGTTTTGGTGATAGTGAGCTTCTGCAACCACTGTGGTATTGCTAATAATGGCAAGGATCCTGTCATCCATTGTCTCTTACACGTTTTGTGATTGAGCATCTGCACACTTAGTCAGTACTCTAAAGTCTCATTCTTTTTGCTATTTTTTTCCCTTCTGACAGAAGCTATGTTCCATCTGGAATGCTGCTGTTCAACTTCAAGCATCAGCTACCTACTACAGGTTTTTCTTGCAGGACTTATTTCTATTTTGAGACAGCAGCATTCAAAAAGACCTAGTGGGTTTGTGTTTTCATTGTGAACATGCTGTTGCATTTCAGAGGAAGTTGAATCTGGGATATTTTACTTTCATTCAGGTTTCCATCAGCAACGAAACTGGAATATGATTGCAAATTTTCATGGCTTTCAGAAATGTTCTCTAAGAATTTCTCAGAGATTGACACTTAGATACAAAATCATGTGAATTATACCTCTTTTAATTGCTCATTTGTAATAGTATCATTTGGTTCTCTTGCAGCTTTGTTACAGAGGGTTTTTTTAAGTTTCAGATTTGCAGTTAAAACACTTGTAAGCTACATACAGATTTGCCAGCTTTGTGTAAATGGTTGATGTAGAAACAATTGATGTGGCATCCTGTGTCCATTTTTGTGTGAGGATCTCAAAAAAGTTACTCCTGTGGAAAACTAGGAACATAAAACCAGTACTAAACCCTGAAAGTAAACCTGAGTGACTCGATACCAAATACTTCTGCTTGGGATGGTCCCATCAGCTATAGTTACATGAATAATGCAACGTATTTCACCACATCTGCAAGGACAGAGCATGACTGTGCATGGTATAACCAGTTTAGCTTATGATGAAAAAAAAATTTTCATTTGTATGTACCTTAACCTGTTTCTTTTTTATTATTTTTAGGATGTTGAGTGTCACTGCATTATGGGCTCTTAAAAGATACGTAGTTGCACAGCAACCTTACTTGATTAGCTAACTCTATATTACCCTTTTCTTTGAAGCATTTCTGACTAGAAAGTGACTGTTTATTTCTGATATTCTGTTAAATGTAACTGTGCAGCTTTGTGTGTATTGCCACTCATGATAATAATAGTAAGTTAGTATGTAACTGTTTTCATTGCTAACCACATTTTCCAGGTTAGAAACTGGAGACAGTGTCAAGTAACATGAATGTCAGCATTTTTTCTTTCCCATTCAGTTATTAACAGTATAAAACACCACAGCATAGAAGCAGCTTTTTTTTCTAACAATGCATTCACATGTACCTTCCCAGTAAATGGTCATGCATTCAGGTATTTAGGGGACAGTTTTGCTTTATGAATTATTGGCCCTACTTAAAGTTCTGTCTTTCAAAATGGTGAATTTCTGCTAAAAGCTGGAGTTCTTGAAAAACCACGAACACACCAAACCCAAAATGCTGTCTATTCTTTTAGTTGTAGAGTAGATTTATACTTATAATGCTGGGTATGCTTCAGTTGAGTGGCTGGAAAGTACCTTGAACCACTTAAATAACCTGAAGTTGTTTTCTGTAAATTATTACCAGTCATCCTAGAGAAGGTTACTTTTGGTTAGAAGTGGACAAAAAAGTGATGTTTGGCAAAAGATTCCAGCTGAATTTCAGTACTGCTTACCTACAGCAGAAGATGTGAGAGTAACTTGTAACAAAACATGGCAGATCACTGGGAAGACAGTTGCTTATAGTTTGTGCTCTGTGTGTGTGTGCAAACATATCTAATTTTCTTATGTGTGAGCAGGGGAAGCAACGAGGGTGTATGACCTTTGGAAATGAGAGCACTTCCATCTGTGCTTGGACTGTGCATTTTAGTCGTACTTGCTTCACTGACTCCAAATGTCTTCCATTAGTTGTAGGTGACAAACAGTGTGGCAGATCAACCTGAATTTAGGCTAAATTCATGTTCTTACTTACCTGGCTTTTGTTCTGAGTCTCTTTGGTTTTATGACCAGTCCATTCTACTGAGTATCTCAATCAAGCTTAAATTTTGTGCTCAGCTGCTACATAGAGGGGTGGGGGGGTGGCATTTTTTTTCAGCGATTGGCAATTAAGGGGCATTTTTTCATTATTGTTAACTAGGAGTTTATGTATAATAAAGAATCTTTGGAGAGTTCTAGAGAGGTTTCAAAATTGGGGGCCAGCAGGTTGTACTTAGCAGATTTGGTCACAATCTTATTTTCATAATGTTCTATCCAGAAGGACTATAGCTCCACAGGCGTAAGAAAGTGCGTAGCCTTTGTTGCTGTTTCAGAACTATGGGATTTAAGATTTCTTGCATCACAAAAGGGTTGGGACCATTACAGCCTGGTAGTTTTCTATGGTTTAGTACCCATTTATGAAACTTCTGCTAGTTGCGAGTTAGAAGGAAGTACTCTCTCAAACCTATTCCTAAACGGAATCAGGATGGAGAATGTCAGGAATCCAAACTAAACCATATTAACAAATATGTGATTATCACAGAATGTTATAAAACCTGTTACCTTCCAAAACGGCATAAACTTGCCAGTTTGAATCTGTTTTACAAGCTATAAAACAAGACCACAGAAACCTATCAGAATTTGATCATGTAAAGTGATATTTATAACGTATTTTAAACAATCTACAGACATTGGGTCCAATTCATTCCCATTTATTTTGGTGGCAAGACATGTTTATTCAGACAAGAAGAACAGTATGTTTTGTCCTTGAATATACAGTATCTAAATTATTTGTGTTTAAATTGTTCTGCTCTTTCAAGAGTGACTGTTCCTAGATGAACTACTATTTACAACATATTTGTTTAGGTTCTTGCATGCAAATCATTAAAGCAGTAAAGCTAAGTGAAGTAGTTGGTGTTGCATCATCTTTTACTGGTATTGCTACTCATGATTAAATACTTGGAGTATTTCAGGTCCCTGACCCAAAAAAAGTGTTCTCGTTTGATTTACCTGGATTGTTTTTCTTACTGTTAATTAGATGAGCATTATTACAGTGCTATCATAGCATTTTTATTTTATAATATTTAAGTTACTTTTGTCATCTTTTATTGCAAATTAAGATGTAATAATGTAAGTAGTTATGATTGTTCATGCAACAGTCCCAATTGCTGGTTAGCTGCTAGAACATTAGTGTTATGTGTTTATGATGTGCTGAATGTTTGTGGTAAAATTCCTTAAAAGGTCTGGCTTCAGCACTGCTTTTGTGGATTAAATTAGGAAAATGCAGGTGGTGTATACTAATATTAGATTGGTATCTATTTTTCATAACATTTAAATTGTTAAAGCTGTCAACTATTTTGTACCTTCTAGAAAACCATTAAACTTGCTGAGGTCATGAATCATTTAAGTTACGATTAATAACATTATTTAACTATAACAGAGGGAGCACCATACTTCAGCACATTAAATTTGCCTTTAATGGAGCACCAACAAACATACAGGTATAAGCAATTTGGAGGGTTTTGTTCAGTTTATTTATTTTTTTTTTTAATAGGAAGCCTTTGAAAGGTTAGATTTTTATATTAGAACTGATGACTTCAGGTTTTGTAGGAGACATCCTTCTTGCTATCTCTGTGATAGCATTTTCTTACATAATCAAAGAAAATCAATTTTAGTGATGTGGTGATAAGCTGTTTTAATTAATGTGGGTTTAAAAGTCAATGAATTTAAATAATTTATAGCTCCTCTAATGTATGGACTGTGCCTGTGAAGGTGTCTTGAGGGAAGTATCTCCTCTAAATACTAGTTGGAGGTCAGCTGCAATGTTTTATGGTTGCCCTGGGGTAAACTATAGCTGTGTTCTGAGTTTAGATTATTGCATTTAGGTTATGGTAGACAATTAAAATAAAACTGAGCTTGTTTTGCAGAATGTTTTTGTTGAATCGTAATGTAGTTTTATGCATTTAATTTAGCATTTCAGGTCTTAAATACTTAAGTCATAGTTTAAAAGGCCTTTATGGTGAGAAGATTATTCCTTGTGTAGAATTGCAGTAAGCACTTGAATAAAAGTATTGCTAACAGTCTTAAATCTGTTGCTTCCTCATTTTCATAAGGTGAGATAACTGGAACAGGTTACATTGAAACTAATTTATCTTAAAATTTCTGTATACCCAATAAAACATTTTAAAAATCTCAAGTGCTATTCTGGAATTCTGAAGTACTCAAAATAAGAATCAACTTTAGAAACTTTTTTCAGATTACCAAGTTGCTTTCTTACTGTAAATATCTTCATCCTTATCTCTATTTTAACCATACAGTTTTTTAAAACATTGAATTTTAATTCATTATCCACTAGGTTAAAGACCGAAATCTCCATTAGAGAGAGAGAAGCTAAGTTGGAGGTAATGTCTCTTCTTTTCTCCACACAGTCTAACAGTATCTCTGAACTTCATAACTGGTTTGAAGATCCAAGACAGTGGGTTTTTTTGTAACTATGCAGATACTACTGTGTCATGGTGTTCAGAAGATATGTATAGTACAAAAATCTAGCTTTCTGTGTTTTACTACAGAAAGATATGTCAATGTTGGAGGGATACCTTTAATATGTCTGCCACACCTAAAGATTTTCAGTTTTCAGTCAGTCCATTCTGCGTGATTCGTATTCCAGGCTCCTATTAAGGAATGGTTTAGTTGCCTTAAGTATCTTCATCTTCAGGGAACCTGGAAATTGACCTGAGATATAACTTGAGATCTGGGTAAATATTGACTCTGAACTGTAACTTTTGGGGTTTTTTTTTAATTTGTACTACTTTAAAGCAGAAAGTTTCTGGAAATGCCTTTGTGCATTGATTTTTATTTTTTTTTTCCCTAGGCACGTATACAATTTTTCTTCTGCTTTTTGCCTGTCGGGAAGCTAAATAATCTCACAGTACATCTTAATTTCTTACAAAATTATCTTTGGATTCTCATTTTACAGTGGTTTTTTTTTTTATGTAAGAAGTTACCTCTTCGTTTCCCTTTAAAAAGGGCAATCTGTTATAGAAATTCTGGCCAGCAAGAGAGCGGGAGAAGCCCTTAGACCTCTAGTAAAGATTTTTTATAACACTTATGCTGTCTTTCTCAAATGAAAAAGGGTTGGTGACAGTCTTTTAACAGATTCAGTGTTTTTTGTAGTAATGTGAAAAGACTGCTTATCTTCATTCAGTAGTGTTAAGTAAGATTCTCAGACATACACAGTAACACCTTTTCTTTCCATAGACTCCATTACCACTTCAGGTGTTTTCTCTTACTTTTTCATTACCTTCTTTTCATCTCATGTTGTGTTTCAGCATTATAGAAGTCAAATTTGCATTTTTTGGTACACAAAATTGTGCTTCATAATACTGGCTTCCATTTGAAAATAAAACAAAAAATGCAACATCACTCCCACACCAAACTTAAATGAAAACAAAACCCAAACCACACACTCTAGCCCCTACAGCTGGAAAAGATGGAGAATATAGACAGAGTAGGCTACTCTGATGTTAGCTGTCTGAGCTTACAGAACAACTGAACTGGACCTTACCGAACAGTCGGCTGCTGTTCAGTGTGGTTTGGGCCATGTGGAACCTCTCGTTGTTTTTTCCAGGGTGCCATGGAACTCCTGTTACTTCATTGCAGCCAGATGCTTGACATCTTGCTGTTTGGTGAAATACACAGCAGGAGGTCGAAGGACAGACCCCTAGGGTGCTGAAGAAATAAAAATCTTAACTGATGAATCAGGTTGTTTACAAGTACTATATTTAAAATTCACAGAGATAAGTCAACAAATCTTCCGTTCCTGGTGCTTCCTAGGGGGTAATATGGTTAGCAAGGGCAGACGAGGACGGTGGATAGGGAAGGTCTCTTTATAATAGGAAATAAAGTGCAGTAATTTTTAAATTGGAATATGTTTTTTAGCATGGATCATGATGGGTTTTGTATGGCAGAAATGTAACAAAGTGTGACAGAAGTATAGCAAAGGTTATATTAGAAGATAGAGTAAACCTAACTTAGCATTTCTTAAATATTTGCTGCATAATTTGACCTCATTGAAATAAAATATCCCATCTCTGTGGGACAAAAAAATACTATGCCACAAGTATGTAACATTGTTTACACAGTCAAATATTTAAGAGGTTTTATGTAATAAAAATGATTATTTAAAATGTCCATCTTTATGTACAGTGATCTTTTCTATTTTAAAACCAAGCTTAAAAGCACCTTTTTTCCCTGTCTGAATACAACTGTAAGTCTAATTCCTTAGTTTCATCACTTAGACACTTAGTTTCTTAAGTGAGAATAAGGTTATATGGGCAAGATACCCTGTAGCGTAGGAGATGCTTTTAGAAGACCGGTGTGGCTGTTTTGTAAACAGCAGTTTTCAGTCACTTGCTTTTCTGCTTTTTTAAAAATGAGGGTGAAAATTGCTTCTACGTTGTTTAGAGTCGAGTAATTTATTTCATTGGGTAAGTTTTAATAGAGACTCGGATGTCTTTTCTGTGACAAGCATTTTGTTAAGAGTCTTCCTTATACGTAATGTAATAGCATCTGTAGGGCTAAAACACTGTAAAGCTTAAAAAAACTACATTAACCTTGACTTTGTTTTTCTTGCTTTTCCTTTTGCTTTTTACTAGCAAAATGCAAGTTTCCTTCTGGGTTTTTTTGCCCTCTAAGTAAAAAGGTGCCCAGACTTAGCTTGCATTCTAGTCAATAAGGCATAGTTGAAATTATGTATATGAAAAAGGCTGCAAGAGTTGCTTTAACGTTTTGCTTTGTTTCCAATTTTGGGGTGTGTTTTAATTTTGAAGACTACTTGCAAACTTCTGTACTTAGATCCATGATTAATCCCTGCTACATGGCGGATTTATGGGACTGACAGTATGAAATTATTTCTACAACTTTTTATTGTACTGAGTTGCTCATGAATGTAAAATAAAAGGAATATCATTAATTATTACAGAAAATTTCAGGACCTAGTTTATCTGAAGGAAAAACAGAAACACCAGCTTTTCAAAGGTAAATACAATGATCAGCTGCATCTTGAAATCAGGTACATAAAATAACACACTGTGTTATTTCTCAGGTAATTGGGCAAAAGTGATTAGTATTTTCATAATGTGTATTTTCTATGATGGAAAACTTTGAATGGTGGTCATATTGTACGTACTCAACAAGACATGTAGAATTTTAGATTCCAAGTGTCAAAACATATTCTTAGTAATGCTTAAACTGCAAGTTACTCAAGATTCGTAAGAAGTTAAATTGTCCAGATTTGTTAAAAGAATAATTTTTTTGTAATATTGCATCTGGGTTAACAGTATTACTGTGACACTTGGGAAACAATTCTAAAATACAATCTAAAATACTCATTTGTGGTTGTTCATTTTTTTAAAAAACCTGTGTCATTTGTGGAAAGCATGCTCAACCAAATTCCTAGCAGACCAAATTTGGGAAATTGGTGGCTAACTAAAACTTCTAGCTCTGTACTTCAAAAAAAAAAAAAGGGGGGGGGGGAATTGTGGAATTTTATGTCAGTCTGTGGAAATAATTGAAGTCTTATATGAAGTAGAAGTCTGTCCACAATGCATGCCAGGAGAAACACATAACTCATCAAAATTATTGCTTCAAATTCCACAGCCTGAAATGTGTTGTTCCTGTTAGTGATCTTTCACAACTGTTGGTGCAAACTTAACCTTAAAAGCTTAGTCAAAACATAATTGTAATTATTTGATACATAGGCATTTTAGTGCCTTGAAAAAAACCAACCAACCAAAAAACAAAACGGCAAACTGCTTTTGGACTCTCACTGTAGGTTGCTTTTCTGCTTAGATGTGGTTCTGCTTTATCTATCTTTATTCTAGTCATATGTAGTGTGAGCCAAATAATCTGAAATTTTACTTTCACTTCTTAAGGAAGTATTTTAAGTGAAACTAAATGGTTCAGGTATTAGAAGGTAACTGTCTTTAAGATACAGCTTAGTAAACAATCACTGTAATTAATTTATGATGTACTACGTTTCCCTATCCTTGTGTTTAAATAGACATCAATCATTTTAGTATATAAATCTGTTCTGTGTTTTCCATTAAAACTTTGTTTGATACTACTTTATGGGCTTTAACACCAAACCATAAATGTAAATGCAGCTGTAATACAGGTTTTGTTACCTGGAAATACTTTTCTACAGACTGAAGGTGTGTTTGCACATACTTTGCAACTACTCTGCATGCAAATGCGTAAATGTAATTTGTTTATAGATCTGTTCTGAAGATGTACAATTACTGTATGATTATTTTTCTTTCTTGCTGTAGAATTTTTTCCTGAATTATTTCTAAAATCTTAAATACCAATATAAAATAATAAAAATACTCTAAATAAAGTTAAGTGAATACATATAGCAAGGAGCAGCAAAAAAACTTGAGCTAGTAGGATTTTAAGCCAACAAATATTTACAGCATAGCTTCCCTCATCCTCACTTGGCACCCAAATCTTTTATTTTCTATGCAATAAGAAAAAGGGCTGGTGGAGGGGGTGGATCTCTTTAATTTCTAGCCTTCTGTAGCTTGGGGTGGGTGTATGTTTGCACCTGGTAGTGTCATCTCTTGGATTCAAAATTAAGTCTTGTGCTACTTCCTTGAAGTAGTCTTGCTCTAAAACCTGATTTTATATAGACAATAGGGCAGCTAGTTCATTAGTATAGCCCATATTTGATAGTCTGGCCACAGTTTGTATCATGCTGTAGAAAATGGGTTCATTGTTTTCATTAAACAAGTCGTATTTCACATTCTAACAGTTAACTGAAATCCTTCTTTCTCTGTAATAATAGTTACTATCATTCTTGCATTTTCCACTCATTTTGATGTCTGAATTTTTAGTTTTCCTACACTGTATTGTTTGCACACAGAGTAGAAGGGGCATCTTTCATTCATAATATGGGATGGAAGACTATTCTTTTTCAGCTACTTACCTAAAGATTTCTTGGAATCCTATAAGATTTTTCTTTTTACTGTGGGATTTTAGTGTGTTACGATTGCTAGGCTTTGCTTATACTTTTGCAGCTCTCAGCAGAGGTAAATTATTTCATTGGAGAGCTGTTCTGTCTAAATGAACTTACTCTTGTGCTTAGTGATCTAAAAGATGACTGTTCTTTGTGGATAATTGTTTTTGTGATGGTGATTGTGCAAACACTTGTTCAATTTTGGTTTTCTACTTGGGTCTGTTGGTATAAATGACTCACAGGAACTTATGCTGATGAGAGACAGCTTTTTTCTGCATAAGAAATGAATATATACAGATTTTTCTTTTCTTCCTTCCAACTTTCTCCCTCTTCTTGTGTTTTGCCAAAAATGAGTGAGAATGAGAGACTGGCTTTGGATGAAGCTGGGAATTTGGTTACAAGAAGGTGAGGGAGGTTATGATGGTGTCCTTTTATGTGTTCAGGGCAGGCTGGTCCTTTGAAGAATTTCTCAGTGTGAATCTTGTGTGTTTTTGTGTGTGTGTTTATATATCTGTAACCTGTCTGGAGTTTCAAGTATGGGAACACTGCTGTGTGCTAACAAGGCATTAGTCATCCCTTTATTTAAACCACTGTTTCTGGTTTTGGTTTGCTTTTGGCTGGGGTTTTTTTTGTGTGTGTCTGTGTTCAAAACTTCCCACATAAAGCATAATACTGTGTGTTAATTCTGATTGCATCTCACCATCAAACCGCTTAATCAATAGTAGTAGCTAAAGCTCATGTATATATACACTATTTCATAGAGAGTCAACTGCATTTTCATGTGAAAACAATTCTAAATGTTTACTAGCTTTTATGTGGCTCTGTAAAGCTTAAGTATTTCTTTGGAATAGATGAGGTAATTAGGAACAGTTATGGCAAGACCAGTTATGTCGGCCACAGCTGATGAGTGGTTCTGAGTAGTGGCTTTTGTGCTGGATCTTAGTCTTGAGTTTTCCCTCAGATATTACTCTTTCCCCCCTTTTTTTATAGAAGGTCAAGAGGATAAAAACTTTGTGTAAAAAAATTCCTTATTACACATGAAAAATCAGTGTAACAGGATGAAAAGATTCTTATCTCAGTGACCAGTAAGATTGTACCGCTGAAGGATATCTCTTAGGCAGTCTCTTATCCCTGCTCAAAATATTCCTCTTAAATTCAGAGTTGGAAATGGAATATTCTTGGATTAGTTTATTTAAATTAAACTTGAAAACTGATTTTTGGACTATTTCTAGTATGTAGCACCTATTCCACAATAAGCATTTTCTGTAGAACTCAGTATCATTTAGTGTGCAGGCAAATCACATTAATTGTTTTAAATTCTTGCGTCTAGACTCTCAGCTTGAAAATATATCAGAAAAACATAAACAGGAAATGGGTTACTCCTTTTAAGATTTTTGGAGCTGTCTGTTGCTTAGGTAATGTAAAAAGTGGGTTTAGCCAAAAATTCTTTCAAACCATTTTTAGAACTATTTGACGAACTAAGTACAAATACATTTTGATTGAGATATTTTGTGGTGATGTATCTCTTAAATCTTTTGTCTGTATGCCACTGTTCAGAGACTATTTTCAGTTTGTCTTAGAATTTCAAAGCTAATTTGTGAGACTTTCCTCCTAATTTCACTTCCTGTATGGAATTCATATCTGAAATCAGATGACTGTTATTTTTTCATTTCCCCCTGCCTTCTTTCTTTTGTCTCTCACCATCATAATTTTAGGTAATTTGAGCTACTTGTTATTCTGAAAATTTCTAAATGGGTTAGCAATTATACTAAAATTTTACCAAGTTACACTTTCCAAAGCAAAAATGAGCTCTGTCATTGAAAGGATGGGAGAAGCTGGTGTTCCTGTAGCAAATTAAGAAATATTAGACACTAGGATTTAGGTTTTTGACTGTTGATATATGAGCATATGAGCTAATTGCATATAGCAATATGACCAGACTAATTTGTATTTTTGTGGGTACAGATGGCATTTGAAGAATACAGTTCAGTCTTTCTTTGAAGCATTCTGATTCCCCTTCCCCCCGACCCCGGTCACCCTAAAGCACTGCATGCTTCTGGCTTTATTGAAATAATACAAGGGTTAAGCAAACAGTTTGTCTACAAAATTTACAAAATTAATACACTCTGGTTTAGATTTTTATTATACAGTGAGATTCTCATTTTTTGCTTGCATCATTTAGTACTGATCTGTGTTTCCTTTTAATAAACATAATGTTTTACTCTGAAAAGTGACTGAAAATGCTACTTACGCAGAATCACAGATTATTTGATTCTGAATATTAATATACTTAACAGATACACATTTTAAGTTAATCCAGATTTTTGTTCCCTAACTAAATTTTAGATTTAATTTAGATTTCCTACTGGTTTGGGTTTTTTTTCCTTGCTTTACTTATTAGTATTGCAGAGTCAACATAAAGGTAGAAACCAGCTTTTTTTTTTTTTTTTTTTTTTGTAACGTCATCAACAAAAGTTTCCAAGTAGTTAGTAGTATCTGCATCTGTGTTGAAGAGGCTCTGCAAGTAGAGGAATTTAACATTATATTTTGGAAAATACCATGTGTCATACAAAGGGGACAACTTAACCTTCCGTTCGGGAGATGAAATACAAGAACTAGAGAGTACTAATTGACTGCTAATACAAAGCTGAGTTTGTAAACGGGTAAGGAAAATGCAGCTCTTAATTAAGTTCAGTCCATATTCCTATGAAAATTTGTAAGAAATACCAAACTGGAAATGTCTAATGCCATTTTCTGAGTGTCACTTTGCAGAGTACAGCCACGTGTTGCTTTGTTTTATTTCTTATAAAGGTAACTTCTGGGTTTTTTTCAGCAAACAAGAGCATGACTCTTCAGATGAAACAAAAGAATGCAGCAGAAATCAAACTAGAAAAGTTGCATCAGTTGAGGAGAATGAAGAAAACTCATCGTTGTCAAATACAGAAAATGCTTCTAGTTTGGAACTTCATGGCAACAGCTCAAAGAATTCTTTGCATGAGAAAGGAGCATGTCATGATTCGGATAACAAACAAATAGTAGATGAGAAACAAAAATGTAGTCACAATGAAAGTGAGTTGAAAACTTGCCAAAGTTCAGATAATGTTACCCTGAATGAGCAGGGTAAAGAAATACGTAGCTTGGATGAAACTACACTTTCAGCAATGAATGCAAGGGACTTGAAACTAACATTGGGTGAAGATGTTAGTTTTGAGCAGTTCTTGAGAAAAAGAGATGAACCTGAATCCGTTAGTTCAGACATCAGTGAACAAGGCAGTATTCATCTGGAGCCATTGACTCCATCAGAGGTACTAGAGCATGAAGCTACGGAAATCCTTCAAAAAGGTAATGTTGCACCTTCATCAAAGAAAGCTGGACCGCTCTCTGAACAAACAGATGAGACTTCTAAAGAGAACAGTCCCAACAGAATGGAAACAATTGTAAACAAGACGGACGAAGATGAAGCAAGCTGAAATTTTGTTAGTTTTATTGTTTATTATAAACAATGGTAAGAACACCATGGACCATTCCCGATGAGCGTGCTCATTGATGCGAATTATTAAAACTAAAAAGGGGGGGGAGAGGGAGAAGAGAGAGAGCCACTGAAAGGAGGTTTTGCATATGAAGATAGCATGTATGTGTATGTACAACTGAATTAACTAAACTTACAAAAGGTAACGTATTCAAATATACCTTCCTGTCTCCTGGATGTGATATATCTTGCGAGACTGACATTTGAAAGGAGGAAAAATTCTAATTTTTTTATAGTTAACTAGGCTGGGATAAGGTGATTTGTTTGCCAAGAAAATATATTTTTTAAATCCTTCAATGTGAATATCATTAAGCAGTGGTATTTAGGATGAATTTACTTTTTATGCTGAAATGGAGCACACTTGTAATGATGGTTATTGGTCTGCTGATAATTTGGGTAAACATACCTTTGGACTTGGTGTCACATTCCTGTCTGTAAAAGCATGTCAACAGAATTATATGAATCTATGCACCTCTGTACAGGTGTAATCCTGCCAGGCTGTAAGCTTACCTTAATAAACTTTCAGTGAAAGTGGAATTATTACAATAGAAATATATATTTGTGGGGTTTTCAGTGTGCAGACTGTGCAGAAATACCTAACAATGTATCAAGTAAAACATACTGCTGAAAGTACTGTAGCTGTTAGGCTTTTACCATTGTTTTAATTAGTCTTAGCTGTAGACCCATAGGAATGGTCTGTAAGTCACACCAAAGTATGGTTTAATGTAAAAACTGTTCTAGAGCAAAAAGAAGGAAAACCCCCAAACTGGAAACACCAACTGGCAAGCATTCTGCCATTTTGCAGCTGCTACTGGCTAACTGTTACAAAAAGGACACAAGGGCATATAAAGTAGAATTGTACAGTTCAATTTCAGGAATTTTTGTAATCTAAATTATGTACAGAAAGATGGCTGCTGGATTTGGTTTGGTTTTTTTGTTTTGGGTTTGGTTTTTTTTTGTCTTCTAGTTAGCAGTTAGACGTAGGAATGCATATGATTAACAGTAGCTTGCTCTTATGAATTCATTGCTCCATTGAAACATTCAGAATGTGCTTTTGATTTACAGTTTTGTTTCTAATGAATGTTAAATGTTTTGAACAGCTATTAAAGCACTGCTGTAAGTTATTACTTTTTGAGTAAATATTTGCAACAAAATTTTGTCTTTGTGCATAATTTTATGCTTAGCTTAAAACTTTGGGCACAGTCTTCCCACTTTTTTTTATTATTCTTTTTTGGTCTTTGTTGTTGTTGTTGTTTGGGTTTTGGTTTTTTTTGTTAAAGATTTTGTGACAATTTCCAAAAACCATTAAATTGTGAATTGGAGACTTGGGGGGTGGGGTGGGGGGATGTTTGGTGGGTTTTGTTTGTGGGTATGTTGTTTGTTTTTCATTAAATGAGCAAGTGCCTATGCATAAAAGATATTTTTGTAGCTGTGTGTTGTGGTAAGATGTGTGAACTTTTTCAGATAAGTTTTGTAGGCCATCAGCATGGGACTGAAGTCTGTTCTGTCCTCCTTGGTTAACTGGGCTTGGCTGCTGAATGAATTTACAAAATCTAGAGAGCATCCAGCTTATTGCTGGAGCCTCTAAGTAAACTATCAGTCTCAACATCTCAAAAATTGTTTCAAACTCTAAAGTTAATGTGACTTAAATTTTGAATTGTTTTAATTTTCATCCATGCAGGTTTAGAAGACTTTTAAAAAGAAAAGTGGAACAGTTTACATAGTCACAGCTCCTCAAGATCTGCCACTTTAAGATCTTCAAATAACAAGGCACACAGAAAAGCTGAGAGCATTAAGTTGCTGTATTCTTTTGTTCTTTAAATATTTTAGTGAAATTCTTAACTTGAGGTATGATTAACCAGTCTAATGTCTTCATACACATATGCATGGAAGATTATAAAATACAGCTTCACCATGAAGACAATTTAAAGGACTTAATCAACTATGGAACTTCATGTGTATGTTACTGAAGGAGTTCCTGAATGCATGTGTGTTTAAACCTAGAGAAATCTCTAGTATTTTTAATCTGATTGATGATCTTCCATGCAAATTATATTTTGAATAATGCTCTGATATGTGGTATTGGAAAAGGTTAAGTTCAACTGCAGCTAGCTGTATGATGCTTGTAAATTCCTCACATTTGTCTTTTATTATGCAATTAATTTTTAAAAACATATACCATTTTAGTAAGAATTCAGCCATGTACTGTTGAGAAAAGTTGGAAAATAAAACTCAGGTTGAAAAATCTGCATATTTGGCAGAAATTCCCCTCCCCCCCCCGGTACTTAGTATGTAAAGCATTCTTTGTTTCAAACCATGTAGGGAATGCTTATGCAAAAGGTCATGTTAGGTATAAAACACTCAAATATCTAGTAGCCCTTCCAAAGGAAGAGAGGAGAGAGAATTAGGATGTTCTAGCAAAACTGTCAGATAGCTTTGAATAGGCAAGCAAGGTGTATCATGAAAACAATGGCATGGTATTATTGTGAAGAAGAAAAACTAAAAATTTCCTAAATAAAGTAATTCGTTTCCTTACTAAACACTGTAGGAGACTGTATATTTATGAAGATTAAGCTCTGTCGTGTTATTTGGGAGCCTTCTTAGAGATAAGTTATATTGGTACTCTTGGCTGAAGTTGCTCCTGAAGATGAAGTTACATTGAATGCATTTTGAGTTACTTGAATGTAACTGCACATAACCCAAGTTTCTGTTCGTTTCTGAGTTGTATAATTTTTTTTTTTTTCTATCTAGATGTTAGTAGTTCTTACTCTGTCAACTCTCATTTTGTGCTTGGGAAGACATTTTACCTCAACTCTTCATTCTTACCAAAACCCAGTAAATTTATGTTAATTCTTGGCATCCATATTAGAATCACCATTCCCATTCATCTCAAGAGATTTACCCCGTTTGCTTGAATAACCATTGCAGTTTGTTTATGTAACGTTAATTTTTAAGGAAATCCCATGCCATGTGTATGCTGTCTTCACTGATGCGTTTAATGGAAAAAGGTTGTCATTATTAGCTTATGGTCGGTCACTTCTAGCTTCCTCAAGTGCAGCCAAAGTCTCAGTTTTCTTTATGCGGATTGGGAAAGAAATTTTGGCTTACCTGCAGTTTAATTTTTCTTTAATGGAATGCATGAGTCAACTCGGGGAAAAAAAATTCAGTTCAAATTATAGCACATACTGACAGATTCTGAGTACTGAGTGTTATATTTTAAACAAGAAAGAATTAATAAAAAAACTGTATCTGCTTTGCCTTTCCTGGAGGAGAGAGAAGAATGCTGGAACATAGGTGTTAAATCACATTCTGTGGTGCTTTGCTGCCAGAAGGCTTTAGAAAGTGAAGGTCAGGGTAAAGAATCTTGAGTAACAGTATTCTGCAAAACCTTACGTAAAAGATAATCAAAGCTTTTCGACAGGCTTTCAGCATTTCTGTTTATGAGCTGGCATGTAGAAAGCGGTTCCTTTTTATACTGTAGGATATACTAATATTCCACCAAAGACTGTGGCCGTGGGCTGTCACTGTACAGTTTTGTTAGAGACTGTTTAGAAATTTTTGTATAGGGCAAACCATATACCTGATTTCCCTCTGTTGAGATTTTGTTAGGGTTTTTTTTTTTTTTTTGAGGCTTGTGAGCTGATTTTTGTCTAGATTTAGCCTGTATCTTTTTGATGTATGCTTAATATGCCTCTAATAAAAAAAAAAAAGGTAAGTACATTTTATGATCACTTGAATGATTCTTTTGCTTTTAATGAAATCCGTGCTCCAGTTTTAACGTAGCTTAAAAGGACAGTTCTTGGCTGAAGCCTGGCATGTTATCTCCTTTGAACTTTACATTTTTACACATAATGTTGTTGTGCAGAAAGTTCTTTCGCTATGTTCCTTTGAGTTCTGGATCACTGTTCTAGCTCTAAGACAAAATTTTGTTTTCAATTATTTCATTGACTCAAAGTAACCCTGTTAAATTGAAGCTTCCTGTATTGCACCGGATCAAAAAAAAAAAGGGCAGAGAATGTATAGCTGTGAAATACTTCAGTTTGAGAGAGATTAATGTAGTTGTTAGACCTGCAAGATGCTATAACACTAATGTGCTTATTAATGTAAAATTGCTTTGGGTTACTTGGAAGGGTTTTTTTTTTTACTGTTCAAACCATTATTTCAAAGAAGCTGAATGTTTTGTGACAACCACAGTAACCATGATGTTTTATGTATATCTGCATTTAAATTTGGGCAAATTAGCTTCATCATAAGAAAAACTGAATGCTCAAATTACATGTATGGACTGTATCAGACAATTAAGATTAATTCTGTGATCAGAAAGCATTACCTTGTCAGCAACTAATTCTCCATTTTTAAAAAACTTTTAAAGTAGTATTGCTAAACAATTTATTTGTTAGGGATTTAACTAAATCTTGTTTCATGCTTTAGTACACTAAATTGTCAATGTTAGGTATTTCATTCAGAAAGCTATTTTCCCTGAAAGTTTTTGTGAATGGGGTAGCATATACTGGTGTTATCTTTTTATAAAGAAAGTTGTCTTGTACTGATAATGTGGTAGCCTTGAAAATGTATCCTTCAAACAGTTTGCTCATAAACAGTGTAATTAAGAACTAATCCTTTTGACTAAAGGAAAGTAACCTGCATGTCTGTTTCTTACAGCCTCTGGTGACTGTTTCATTCTGATCCTGTCATGATATTCTGGTAATTAACTGAAGTCCTTTCTTTCCGCTCCTTTAAGGCTGCAGTAAAAGTGGAATATGAATACTTAATAGTTATTAAATTGTATATTTGAATTGCCTGGGTGTTTTCTGCCTGAAGTGAGGATTGAATTTTGTGTACCAGTTTCTCAGGTTTTCAGATGAGATTTCTGTCTTTCCACTTGATCATCTTGGAAGGACTTCACTTCCTTTTTGAGCTAGCAAGTTGATGGCATGTGATATATTTTTTCCCAGGATACTTAGTGAAATTCAGTGTATTTGTTAGATATCATTTAAATGGATTCTTTTTCCTTGTCACAATCCTTTGTGTCTTGGAATATCTCCTTCTCTTGACAGCTGGCATATAATCAACATCTTCAGTTGTTGGTTGATGATGGATAGCAAAAGTAAGTTCAGAAATCTAATCATGAGTATTAGCGTGCAACAGGACAGGTTGGTTAACCTGCTTTATCTGATAAAATGAAGGTGTTATTTACTGATTTCTAAAATTACAACTTGAACATGCCCAACTGCTCTGGTTCCTCAGCTTTAGTGGCTCTGAAAGATAGCAAAGAGCTTTAGATATCTGTATCAGATCAGAATTCAGAAATGGAGCTCAAGGCAACATGCTCATGCTAGGGAAGCTTTACTTCCATTTGTGTGACATTCTGCTCTTGCTTTCTTTCCCAGATAATATATGCTGGATACACTCTTCAGATCATAGAAAGGCTGCTTATCCTATAGGAGATGAGAGTGGTTGTATGATTTTTTTCTTGACAGAACCAAAAAGAAGCTCTTAACATGTGGCATGTATGCTGTTTTATTTGTATATAATAGGATGTACTTTAGTGTTGAATAGTGGTATTTTAATGATCTTTGCTAATTAATGAAACTCTGAAAAGTCTCTTAACAATACTGTTTAAAATAAACATCCTTTAAACTATAGCTGGTCACTTTCCAGTGACCTTTCTCTGAGATATCAGGCTAGTAAGTACCACAGCAGAAAAGTATCAAGACAGACTGTGTCATCCTCTGTTTTAAGGCTGATAATGACTTAGCCTTTGAGGATAACTTATAAAATATCTGCAAGTTTGAGAAACTTCAATGCACAGAACTTCTACTGTTTATAGACTTACTTAGGACTTAATAACGATTCAATTTAAGTTAGTACGACAAACTTAGTAAAGCAGAACATCCTTTTTAATATCCTAAAACTTATTTCTGTTTGATAAAAGAAATCTGTTGTCCTCTGGGTTCCTCAGAAGGAAGTCTTGGTGTAAAAGGAGATGAAAGTACAACCTGTATTTCAAATACAGTAAACCTACCAAAGTTTTTCCTAGCTAAAGTAATGCAAGTTGTGGATGGGATTGTATAATAATCCCCTGTGTCCAGAACTCTTTCAGTTTTATTCACTGGAGTGAAAGATAAAGCTTTCTCCCTTACCTTTGTGGTTGTTTCCCTTAATGTATTTAGTATACTAGTGAGGCTGTAGTTCCAATATCAGACCAGATGGTACATTTTTATGGTGTATAAATATCAGAAGCAGTGTTATCATGAAAAATGAGTCTGAGAGCTAAAATTCAAACCTTTAATGGGTAATATTAACAATAAATGAGTACAGCATAAAACTAAAACATATTGTAGTTAAAATTTTTGTATCATTCTTCTAGTTGCTCCCTGGCTGTTTCATAGTGATTTCTTTGTCCATCCTGCAGGGTTTTAAAAGCCTTCTCATTTCTCCACTAGATAGTGTCTTGTGCTCTTCACCTGTACAATAATTATTCCCAGATCAACCTTCGCTGCAGTGTGTTGGTTCAGTTTCACAACACCAAGAAGGGCTATGTAGCTGAAAGTTTTATCTTTCTGTTACAGTGGCAGATGTAGTGGAGGGGGCAAAAAGGTGATTTTCTTCCCTTGTAAATTTGCATCACCAACACCCTTTGGACTATCATACCACACCACTGCAAATAAAGGTAAGTGAGTTTTGTTTTAGAAATATTTCCTTTCACTTAGCCAGTACAATTTTTTTAGATGAAGGTAGCAGAGTTTTATAAGAAGAGTCCAAGTTTAATCTCATAAATTTGCTAAACTGCAGCATGTAAAGCTCTGATTCTGTAAGAATGTTTCCAGTGAATGAAACAGCCTTTTCTGAAACCCTGCAGCTGCCAAGTCTCACTTCAACCAATTTTTGCAGATACATGCTGAGCTAAATCCTGGAGATGATCAGTCTGGAAAAAAAAAACCCACTAGCATCAGCAGAGAACAGCATGGCCAGTTAGGCCATTCAGTTTCTGCTGCATGGGAAACCACAGCCCAAGAAATACAGCTTTTGAAGTAGTCTGTAGGGAATTGTAGACAAACTCCTACTTTGTCAGGGGAAAAGCATTTCCATAGGAGGAATAAACACAGTGAGCTTTAACTGTACCGAACAGCTGCAAGTAATGAAGCTACTGGATCAGTTCCTTTGGAAACTGCTTATTACAGCTGGATCTCCAGAGATGTTTCAGGTTGTATATATTTCAATTAACTGCTGCCAATAAAGGCAGAAAACTTTTCCAAGTATGAGTTGTATAAATCCTTCAGTGTAAAGGCTTAAAGGTTATAGTACAAATTTTGTAATTTGCATGCCTGTGACGTATGTTTTTACATCTATGCAAGTTCAGTGTTTTTGGTTCATTCAAGCAAGCATGTTGCAATAAGGGCACCTTATAGCAGTTAGTGAGGACATCTTCAGTATAAATTCTGAAAATTCAATTTTTGGGGGTTAGGATTTTAGAAAAAAAACAACCTAGTCTGCTACCCAGGAAGATGTTCGTAAGTCACAATTTTTTAATTATTTATATATGAGATCATAGAAATAAGTGAATCTGGGACAGAATGGAGGAACTCAAAATTAATCCCAATACTGAGTAATTAGGAAGAATTCAGCCTGAAAGGAAACAAGTGAAAAACTGAGTTTTATAGTGGGTAAGTGGTGGGAATATAGGAAGCAAGGTGAAGTCTTAACTGCATTGGACTGTTGCTGCATTCCCATTATTATTCCTTGTACACACATGCATGTTTATATGCAACTATAATGAAAACATAACTTGGTTTTATTTTCCCTGATGCAGATGAACAGAGTTAATAACAAAAGGGGTCTTATTTTTATCATGTTGAAAAGAGTAGAGTTCAGCAACAATCCTTATGCTCTCCTGAGCACAAAGTTGTCTAAACAGATGGTTGTAAAATTGCCATTATACTTGAATTAAAGCATTTTGCTAATCCAAGCACGCTTCTGACTAGGTGAGCTACTCAATGGAGGGAAATGGGATTATATCTCTACTCTCCATAAAAGTAGCTAAGATGTGCTCTAAGGAAGTAGGGCTCCCTGAGGGCTCTGGGAGGCATTGTTCCTGTCCAGCACAGCTGTGCCTCTCTAACTATTGCTGGGCTTATGCACTTCTGCCAGACTAAAGTTGTCCCTCCCTAGTAGAGTTGATTCATAGACACTATTATCTATGGGAAAGTATATTCATTGTTAAAATGAAACAAAACCAAAGAGAATTCTGCACGGAAGTGAACCACTTTTCCTGACTGTGAGCTTTCACAGAGTGAATTAACTGCACTAGGGAACTAGTTTAGCATTGGTATCTTTTACCTCTTAATTGTCATTGTGTATCTCTTGTCTTCTGACACTGTACATGATTTATATTAATGTATTCTTTAGCTGATGTTTTTATGCAGTCCTTAGAAATGCATCGGTTCTTTCTATCAAAATAAGGTATTGAGAGAGCTTACAATCCACTTGCACTTTTAGGAGAGGTTCTTGATCACATCTCTTTTATATAATGTGTGCTACCCTGCATAAAATAAACTGGGTAGGGAACTATGAAAAACTGTTTTTAAAAGTTAGTCTCTTGCTTATCCCTAAATTAGAGTGGGTTAAATATCCACCCTGAACTTCTGACTTCCTGCTGTAACAGCCATATTCCCTTCCTTATAGGTGATGCTAAAGCTGGTAAGAATTCTGCTGAACAAAATCTCCAGAGAAAATACAAAGCAGCAAAGATTGTCATTGGGGTGTCAAGATACCTTACTGCAATAAAAAAAATCAATAAGAAGCAGCAGCAAATGGGAACTTCACTGTGAGTGGAATATAGAAAATGTATGGGCAAAATGCTTCTGCTTTTCTCTTTTAGTTCACAAGAATAGAGGTCTCCATCAAGAAACATGAGATCATGTGTGTGTGACCAAATTGTTGTCGGTTGTTCCATAGCACAAAGAGATTTGACCTGACTGTAAACTGATACTTGAGTATAATGTATGCCAGTTAGGTAAAGGTCAAGAATTGACCATGTTCACTTAGTCCAAACCTGAGTAATAATTCCTGTTTGTCAAGCTAAATGTATTTTACTGCCATATCTGGTTCAGGGGAGGTGAAAACTGATTTCTGCACCGTACCTCTATTATCCAATAGGGTCTCATCTATTATGTAATCTACTAAAAAGAATATCCACAAAGTAGGAATCCTTTATGTTTTCCAGAGACCTTAATAAGCCAGTACTGTCTTTTTCGATTTGTGTAATCCATAGTGTTGTAGGGGTGCTGTAAAAACAGTTTCAGCTTAACTATCCTCATTTTCTTTCTCCTAGCATAGAAAATGGAATTTCTCTCCTGCATGGTTTGTTTTCTTTCTTTTTTACACAAACATGCTTTACTACTTTGCCATCATTTGGACTGTATATTTTAGTTGTGCAAAGTAAAGTTAGTAATGCTGAGATCTAAAAATCAGAGTGTTTAGAAAGAAGAATTAGTTCTATCTATGTTATCTCTCTAAGACCCTAATACTTTTGAATGCTATGCCAGATCAGCTGCCAAGAGCAGGAACATGCTGAACCTTACTGGAGGAAAAATAATTATTTTTGAAATTTATTTTGATGATAACTAGAAATCCAGAGGGGGGGAAAACCAACAAAATATAGATATATTAAAAAATTTAAAAAACGTCTGCAACACTGCAACAGCAGGCAAAACACTGATAGTAGAGGTCATCTCAGAGCCACTGATCAGGGTCTTCCACACAGTGCACAGTGGAAGCTTTAGAGGACGCTACTGAAGTGAAAACAGCTAAAAGAAAAGCAGACTAATCCATGTAGCTTTCACAAGTGTCCTTCAAAATTCCACTAGGTTCTGCATCAGATGCTTCTATTTTTACCATTCCTATCACCAGCAAGTTCTGTGTTACAGATTGTGCACGACTAGAAAAGTTCATGGAAGAATAAAAGTTGATCAAGTAAGTTAACAGAAGAACTATTTTGTTCTGGACATAGTTGTGAAAATAAGCTTAACTGACTAGGAACGCACACATCTAGGGAAAGGTGCTCAGTGCATGTGCTGAGCTTGAACAAAAGATTATCATCCCTACTGTTTGTGGAAAAGTTCTGTCTGCCCATGCTGCTAAGGTGAAGCAGACAAGCAATTACTGTGTTTGTAGATGGATAGCTACAGTAGTTGCCTGTGAAACCGTAGCTGATTAATCTCTGCGCCCTTCTCTGAACTGTTAGAGTATGTGGTGGGGTAAATGAACAGCAAGATGAACCAGCTGCGGTTATGAAATGGGGACATGCTTAACTAGATGCGATTTGAGATATTGCATCTAGAGTCTCTACAGGCAATGATTTCTCCTATTACTACAGAAGCAAGAAGGTGGTGTTTGGGTAGGGTTTTTCAACAATACAGTATATTTTTCAACGCATGGGTAAAAATCTGGCTAAAATTCTCAGAGGTCCTACTTATTCAATAATGAACTAAGACAGTTTAAGTATGCAGTAGCTGTATTGACGATTGAGTCTGCCACCACTGCAAGAAGATATTAGCAAAATTGAAAATAGGAGTAATTGGCCCACCTTCAGACTTCAAGAAGCTCTTTGCAAAAGAGCAGAGACAGCAACTGGAAAATATGCTGGTCTTTCTAAAATTGAATTAAAGAGTCTTGTCAATGAAACATGGTAAGTTTATTAAATGTTATAGAATACCATGTGAAAAAGCTGGGTTTATTTGCTACAGTTTGTCTCCTTAATTTCAGCTGTATGTATGCTACTGCAGCTTCAAAACATCTGGGTACAGCAATTTTTTTCTTTCCTGCACCTGCAAGTGTAAGTACACACATAAACAAAAACAAAATTAAATCTTTCACAGAGCCAGAGAGAAAGAAGAAGAAAGAAAAAAAAAAAAAACCCAACCAGCCATGAAGCTCAGGGGAGCAGTATGACAAGTGCTGAGCTGTAAACAAGCTTGAGAGGGATTTAATTCTTATGACAAGCGCCAGTGGTAGCATCTCACATGGACTCGGCATATGCACACATTTCAGAGGAGGAATCACAGAGGACTTAATGCAAATATAAAAAAAGCTCAGAGCACATCAGCCTATACTGTTCTATAAATAGCCTCATAAATCACGATGAGCTAGGGTTGTAATTATCTTGATTTTTCAGAATTTTGCCACTTGTAAGGTTTCTAGTTTATACTCACTATAATTAGACTTTATAACGCATACAAACTGCAAACTCTTTGGGGTAGGGATTGTCATATTTGTAGGACAAGACTTCATTGGGTGCTGGTTTTGGGATGACAGTACGATATAAACTGAGTAATAGCTGCTGTACTCAGTTTTAAAGAACCTTATTTTAGGTCGGAAGCTTTTCTGTCGTTGTTAAGGAAAGAGAACTGCGATGTAATTTGGTATCCAAATTAAATTTTAAAAGCCTCTAATGCACTCTAATTCCCTAATTACAGTCAGGTTCTTTCTCTTTAAAGTATGCTGCCTCACTTCTCTAGCAATGTTCTGAAAAGTACATACTGCAAACCATACCCTGCAGTCTGTAGTTAAGCAGATTTCCCCTTGGCAGTTGAGTAGTACTGGAAAATGTATCCAGTTTTCACATAACCTTCAGGCAGCTTTGAGATGAGTAGCGTGTTCCCTGCACTCCAGCCACTACACAGGCTTGCCTCATTTAAGAAACCAGAGCAGTGCTCTATTCACTTTAGATCTTCAATCCAGCTGCTTGCTTTTCTGCTTTCCTCAGTCTGCAATAAATTCATCTAAAGATTAAATTTACTAGCAAAAGTTTAATAATCCCTGGAGGTACGGTTTTGAATTGTCTGCAGGCTCGGCCAACTGCTATTGTGTTGGGTTGTAGTTGCATAAAGAGTAGTTTAGATTTCATTGCAAAAGGACCTAATCTTGGAAGGACATGTTATTTTACCAAAGCTCTATTATGTTTTAAACATCCTGAATTTTAATCACAGTTTTGCAGTACTGCTATTTCAGGATTTAAATATGAGCACTCTTTTGTCTGCAAGTTACTCTTCATTTGCACGATGTAAACACTCAGTTTCTTAATCTGTTTCTGGGTGTGTGTTTTAGACATTGCCTGTACTGCAAATGATTGAAAACAGTCTTGCATTTGCCGTTGGTGTGAATAACCTTCAAAATAACAATTAACTGGATTGACTTTGAGTGAAATAGTTTCCCACCTTTGGCATGGAAAGCTAAAGCTGCTCTTTCCCTTTCTCATAAACACAGTAACACCTTCGGTTTTAAAAGGATTTTTTTTAACTCTGATTTTCTTTTCTAGGATTTTTCTTTTATGGGCAAGTAAGATAAAAGGAGGTTATTTTTTTTTTTAGTAAGTATTTTAATAGTTTGCAAAACTGTAAATAAGCATTATGTCTTCTAGGAACCTGTTGTTATTTACTTTACTGATTTGAAATTACCTGTACAGATCGATGTATTGGGAGAAGAGCCAGAGTATCAGAATCCTTTTTTACCACGGGACTAGAAAGAAAATTTTTAATGAATTGTTTGTTACCAGAGCAGATGGAAGCTCCCAGTCTGAACTGTCCGTGATTTGTAGAAGTTTGGGGAATCATATATAAATACAGATTCAAATACCGAAGTAAGTTAGACAAGCATTAAAATCCAAGCATCTCTGAATCTTTAAAGCCAAATCCCAATGTAGTTTGCATCCTGTAATGTTTATTTTCTTTTTAAGTGTTGAGCATCATACTGCAGAAAGCCACATAGTTATTTCCCAAAAATTTTGGGGCTATAAAGAGCACTTGTGTGAAGGTAAGACAACATGTTTCCCTCTCAGAATAATCTTTTCTGCAGATCAAGAGCTGGTATCTGATTTAATAAAACAAGTTACAGTGACTCCATTTATATTACAGTCCTTTGAAAGAAGTATTGTACTCCTTTCAGCAAATTGTTCTTTATTTGTGGCAAGATATAATAAATGTTACTTTTCTGAAGAGCTTCTAGAAGAAATGCTACATATTATGTTTGCACCTAAAGGGTCTTGTGTTAAAGCAGGCCAAACTATTACTTTGCATGCTTTATGGATTCCTGATTTTCAAATACCATTAGTCCTCCCCATGAAGGGAAGGTCTAGGTTATACTAAACATCTTGTAGTGATTTTTAGAATTATAATGGATACGCATGTTCTACTTGTTTTGCAGAAGCAGGTGGAAAATAGAGGATTGTTTTGTTGATTATGGGCACATCCATAAGCCTCAATGTCTTATGACAGGTAATGTGCTAAGTCTTGACACAAGCAATCAACGTAACTGTGTTGTTTATAGACCACTGAGTAACCACATCTACACATCATTGTTTTTGTGTGTTACTGCTGTTTGTAAAGAATGTGCTAAATAAGCTACAACTCTTTTACAGACTTACTTTATTTTTAATATCCGCTGGTTTGTTATTCTTCTGGTATGTGACTCTTCCTTTGTGCAGTAGCAGTTGGAAGGGTGGTACTGGAAGGACACTGGATACTGTGCATGGCAGTAGAATTGCTGATTTTTGTTGTCCTGGGATTATGATCTATTGAAGAGTAAAAATGCACGTAGACAACAGAGAAGGCTGTGGTAGGTTACTGTGCCTATGGGTTTTCTATTAGGTTTGATGTCTTTATATAGATAGTGATGCTTGGGTATGCACTTTATGATTCTTTGTCAACCTTGCTTCTCTTGTTGGGGAGGGCAAGAAACTCCCTGCTTACCCTAAGCTTTGAGTAAAGACTAGTTATGTAAACACAGATATATATAAAACTAAGCCCTTGGGACAATCAAAAGGCAACTCTATACTACACTATATTATTTTTATAATGTTTCTATCCTATAGAAACAAGCTATGACAAGTAACGTGTGTATATGGCTTGTGTTTTATAAGCTTTCTATGCAGGATATTTTGCTTCATCTTTTAACTTTGTTGAATCAAAGTTGTGTGTCTTTCAAAGGTAGAACACTGGATTTAGAAGTCTGACTGAGGTAAGAGAGAGTTGTTATTCTAGTCTTCCTTATACTTGAGTGCCTTGTAGCTGGCACAGAGTGTGCCTGCCAGGACCCCTCTCACACCCCTCTGCTTTTACCTCTCAAGTAGCCCGGGCTGCCAGTGGAAGGAGGAGTGACTTCAACACCATGCTACTGCAGGTGTCATAGTTTTGCTTCTGAGAATCATAGTGAGAATTTCTATAATCAAAGCAAATACCTGTTTCTTAAGGAAGATCTGGGGTTTTTATTAACAGAAATTTAGTTGACTGAACTTTGTTATACACTCTATTGTACCTAGCTTACACTTCTAGTGCTGTAATTGAAAGTGAGTGAAAAGCAACCTGCCAAGTCACATAGCTTCTTCAAATAGCTCACAATTTAAATGTGGCTTGTGCTACATTTTAGAGTAAGACGGTACTTTTAGTCTTTTGGTTGCATATATTGGTCTGAACATTCAGAAGGTTACAAATACTACATTTACTAGATGTCTCTTAGTAAAAGACAGATTCATTCTACATGATGATGGTGATGACACTGACCAGAACACAATTATCCTAAACACATTGTCTGAATTTAAAACCTTGCTCCATTAATTTCAACCTTCTGTGGATGCACAGTAACCTGCAAGATTTGTTAAAGCCTTTATTTTTTTAATTACCAGTGGGATATTTTAATGTTGACAGCTGTTAAAATTCTCCAAATGGAGCTTCACATCCATATTCTTTTCCTCACAAATACCTGTAATGGGATTCATCTGTTTTCTTTTTTATTCCCTCTGTTTATTCAAATGTGATGTGTGTTTCTCATCAGACCACTGCAGTAACTTTTCTATAAATTACTAAAATGCACAGATACATGCACACATTTGTCCCCAGAGAACACAGCATGGCATTTTGGTTTTGAATATAAAGCTGGTGAAATATATAATATGATAATCCTTATGCCTTTCTTTAAAATGAAATAAATTTTTTACGATGTGGCCATTATAGTGTTGACTTTTGAAGCTCTTCCTGAGATTTTAGTCTTCCCTATCCCTTTGTCAATGAGCAATCTTCCAGGAGTGGAGTAACTCATTCTATTTATACTTTTGGTGTTTTACTACCAGTCACAGGCTCCTCTCCTGCCCCTCCAGTCTATCTCTTCTGATTTTTATTAGCTAGAATCATGGCTTTGCTAACTTTTTTCCCTGGGAGGGTGTAGCCAGATATCAGGTGGGTATTGTATTGCTTCAGGGGTTATTAATTTCCAGACCTTTGTTCCGTGCTGATGGGTATTTTCACCTGATGTCTGATTGAGAGTCTTCCTGACGCAGTCTCGTCTGCCTTGCTTCATCGACAGCACAGGCAATTCAGGATGCCAGCCTTGTATTTGAACTTGAGTTAGCTTGAAAATAGCTTGGGTGCAGTGGCTGAGGGGGAGCATAGTTTAACAGTCTTGAGACAGAGCTTTTAGCCATAAAAAGTTTTCTGCTACTGTAACTATGTTCCTTGTGACACCTCACTCAGCCTGTTTGAAATCTTGGTGAGTCTCCATTGTACTGCGGTCTTCAGAGGGATTGTCACAGAATAGATCTACACCACCAGTTAAAAGCATGAGACTAGCTGAGATGTAGTCATTAAGAATCTAATCTGCAGAAGATGCATGGTGCAGTGTTAGTCAAATTAAATTCTAGTAGGAAGTCAGGTTTGTATGTATCTTATTTAATTCCCTTCCTCGCTGAGCAGGGAGCAAAAGAATAACTTAATCTAGATGAGTCAGTGTTATCTATCTCTCTGCAAATATTCTTTCCATACCAGTAGTGTTGCCCCCTGGAAGAAAGGCCTGCTGGCATGATGATTCTGGGTACCATATTTGCTTTTACAGCCTCTATAGGAGGCTGGCAGGCTTTTCGCTCACCGGTCAAGGATGGCTTTTTGGGATAAAGTGATGCTTAAGCACTTAGATGAAGTGGTGATCCTTGTAGCTATTGACAAGGATGGGGTTTAGACTTTGGTTAATTCAGTAATTGTTCTAGTGGTCTGTGATGAAAAACAGTAATACAAAGAAAAGACATGAAATACTTCATTTGAACAAAACCAGTTCTAGTTTGCCCTGACTTGATTTTAGCTACTTGGGGAACTAGAAATATGCTTCTATTTTAACTGTGCAACTTTGCCCTTTTAACTCCAACCCTCATTGTCTTTTTTCACTTCTATGACAGCTGCATGCAGAATTCCAACCCAGACTTAGAGTTTTAGTATATATGGTATAAATATGGTATATTTTTGTTATCTAATTAACAAAAAATCCTGTAAAAAGCTTCCAGTTGTAAGTTGGAGAAAGGAACTATTTTAATGGATCAAAGTCAGAAATATGGAGAATAAGCTGTTTTCTAGAATTATCCCTCAATGAAAATCATACTAAGCAGAGTGTATGTATATAGTACTTCTAGTAGAACTAGAACAAAGTATTTCCATCCCAGTGTTTTCATTTACAAGGCCTTTCCTGAGCAAGTGACCAAGGTGCAAATACTCAAAATACCCAGGGGGAAGCATCAATCAGATAGAACAGAAGAGTTACTTTGGAGCAGTACTGATAAATTCATTGTAACAACAAAAAAAAACCAGTTGCAGTTTGAATCTTGTTTTTATTTTCAATCATGTAAAACTCTGTCTCATTTATTTAAAGCCTTTTTCTTTCATATGTTAAAAGCAAAGACAGTGTAGAGTTCCTAATAATAAAAATCTCTGCTCTTTATTAACAGACACATACTAGTATAAAGATGTTACCTGTGCCTCAAGAATAAAGAATAACATTGTTTTGTAATAATGTGTCAAAATATTTTTTAATTAGAAGTATATAAAATGTACAAAGCAGGATAAAGCAGCTACTAATACCTTCATTACTGTCTGTCAAAATGGCAGCCCTATCACTAAATGAATGAGCTAGAAGGAATAAATGGACAGCTTATAGAAATTGCTTTCACAGTGATCTCTGAACAGAGAAGATGCGGTTTTAAACCTTCACATTTCAATGCAGTCATTTTGGCAATAGCAACATATTAATGTGTTAAGTGTCAAAAATGTTTTACTCTTTATATTCCGTAGTTAGGCTTTGCTTTCTGGGGTTTTTTTAGTTTTAAATACCTTTTGTGAAGTATTAGTGTGTTCTACCCTTTAAAAACTGTTCATCTAATTCGTGTTATTCTGGACCGTAGAATTCAACCTACTAATTCCACTTGTAAGAAATATAGTTGTTGGGATATTGGCCTTTCTGAATTATTGGACCTCTTTGTCTTGCTCAAAGCATATCACAGAATAATACCGTGAATAAAATGCTAACCTGACCACTGGTTCCTGGACATGATGCTTGAGCATAGTATTTTTGAGGCTTATTCCCATAATAACCTGAAGTTTTAACAATGGCTCTGCTAACATGGCAAATAGAAAACATTTTTCATAGATGAAGCAACATAGCTTGTATTAAACCTCTGCAAGGACTAAAGAGTAAATTGTTAACCATGTAAGTCTTCATTTGTACTTTCTCTTGAAATATTTAACACCTTCCTCCTTCCTGCTTTAAGCTATAATCTGCCTTAAAAATACTATTACTAATCAGGCTACCAAATCTTAAAGCATATATACAGTTCCCGCTATTTAAATCTGTACCAAATGGTTACCTGAGAAGCAAATGAAAGAAGACTATATTTCTCATAAATTATTTGATGAATATTTATATACTAAATGTTTTTACAAGTACTGGTCAAAACTAATGGTGTTTAAAAGAGAGGTAAGAGATTTGTGAAAGTATCTATGGAGGTGTAGTGCCTTTGTGATTTCTAACAGCCAAATTATTTATGGATTGGGTAGTACAGCTTGCTTACTGCCGATAGCTTCTTGAGTTTCACATTGTTGATTGTGCTTCTAATCCTGTAGCTAGCCTGTGCTTTTAAGAGAATGCTTACTACTGTAAGTAGCAGAGCAAAAGCTGAAAGTAGGATTACCCCAGTAACATGAATATCTATTCACAGTATCCCTCAGAAGTAAGACCGACTGTCTCATTTTTCTGTGCACCCTTGGAAAGGCAAAATCTTTGTTTGCTAGTTAAGGATTGACATGGGAGAAGAGGGAGCAGGGAAAAGGTGAAGGTATATTTTAAAAGGCATGTTCCAGCCTTTACTTAGTTTATGTCTATTTCAGACAGTTTACATTAGCTAAATTTCAGTGCATTTATTTTATTTGTCCAGGCAATCTGTCAGTTATCAGTAGTGTTTGCCTACAGATTGAATTTTGGTGCCATCGTCTGTTGGCGGTATATAATTGCAACATGGGCAGATTGGGATCCTAAACCATCTAGGATTACACTTTCTGTATTGCTTGTTTCATATATAATGTCAATTCTTGTACTTCCAGAAGGACCTTATATATGCTGTTATAAAGGGAGGAAAAAGAAAAAAAAAAAAAACTTACACATATATATATATGCAGTGAAGCAGACATTGTCTCTTGGGTTAGATGTCATATGTGAATACTAGTGCAGACAAAGCACAAATTTTACAGGGAAGAAACCAGACAATGTGAACTCTAGAACATCTATAAAGCTGATTTTTATGTAGCCACTTTGTCAGACTACAGGTGCTCCTGAGATTTTGCAGCAAGAGTCTGTGTTGTTGTAGTTATCCTGTTTGGAAACTTATCATCTTTGTTTTGGTAAAGACTTTGTCTGATCTGTGTGAACAGAACTATTTGAAAGTAGTTAACACTGACTTAATTTCGCTATTCTAGAAACTAGAACTAGAACTCCCACTTACTTTTCTGGGAATAAAGTATCCTGATAGTATTCTGTGTTCTCTTTCACGCTAGCATCTGCAGAAATAAGAATGTTTGGTTTCTTTGCTTTACTAAAATGGTGTGTTTAAATTCAGCAGATTGTCCAGAGATTAGAAGATTTAACATGAGTCTTACTTGCTGATAGTAGATGTCTACACTGTAATCAGGCTTTTCTAGCCATGAGATGTTGTAGTAGTAAGGTTTCTTTCCACATTTGTAGCTTGTGAAATCACTGGGTGAAAAAAATTCTCTCCATTAATAGCCTCAGTCTTCATGTATCCATCGCTGTCAGAGTCCAGCTAAAGAAATAAGTATGAAGATGTTGGAGAGATGTCTGGAGTAAGAGTCACATTTGTTAAGAGTGAAGAATGAGACTTGGTTGTGCCTTAGAGATACATGCCTGATGGTTTTGGATGAAAGTTGTCATCCGGAGATGTCTGAATGGATCTTTTTCCATAAACAGTGGAGGGGGATGCTGACATGTTCTCACTCTGAGGTAGACATTTATAACTGGCAGGTATACCTGCTTCTATCCATTGGCAGTAACAGAACTTAAGATTCAACTGGACGTGTTGCAGTTTGAACTTTGCTGTTGTCAGATTTCTGTTAAAGAGACTCCATGATGAATACCTACAAAAGGTTGTTAACTGAAAAAGAATTACTTAGAAAATCCCACAGCCCTGAAACCCAGAGCACCATGGTGGAAACTGGCCCAGCTATGAGCAGGGGGTTGGTCGGACCAGACAGCTGCCAGAGTCTTGTCCACCTACAGTTTGTGAGTGTTTCTGGCTTTAAAGCAAGTACCCTCTCTCAAGGGTGAGAATCAAGGAGAAAGCTTTCTTTTGTAATGTGTGTGGGATTTCGGTGTGTTAGAGGTGATCCTTAGCAACCAAAGAGGTATATAACATTTATAACTCGGTGACAGGTCTGTGCTGCACAGTAAGCTGCCCAGGTGAGCCCAAAACTTGTCACTGATTTTTGCACTCTCTTAATCTTCCTGTTTATTCTGTGCTTCATTAAAGTCAATCTCTGCTGGACAGACTGTCACTCAGGCTAGGCCTGTCTTGCTGTCTGCACTCTGGGGATTACCCTTCATCCTGATAAATGGTCTATTAGGAGAGCACATGTCAGAGAGAAACCCTCTGTGAAGCTAAATAGATTAGAGTCTCTTCCCTCTGAACAGTCTCAGTGGAATGGTGTAGGCATCATCATTAAAGCGGATTTAGAATGAGAAGACCCTTTTCCTCAGGACAGGAAATAGCTCTGAGTTTAGAAAGGTACAAATTAGTTCTAGTAAATATATAAGGGGAAAGCTTTTCAGCATTAGCGCTCACCACCAGAATAGACGCAGTGTGATGGTCTGGAAGTTGCTGAACTTCCTCATGGTGCCCACTTGGGAATTAAGTAGATGTAGCCTGTCACTGTGAAGGTGGTGTAATACCATTCTGTAACTAAGCAGTTGCTAGCATGGAAGACCAGTACTAAAACACTTCATATTCTTGCAGTGCAGGTTAGCAGCTGCAGCTGTGTATGTCAGTGGGACCTGCACAATGACCAGCAAACCTCCAGCATAAGGAGGGAATTTCTTGTTCTTATAGACATCACATCGCCCTAGCTCTGACATCATAAGTCACTGCTACACTGTATTTGATGCTTTAAAGACATCGTGGTAACAGCAACACCAAAAAATCCTTTACAAATGGAAAACCTGCCCTTAAAACCATCTGTTTATGAGTATGACTTAGCCTGGGGTATCACATATCCAAATGCCTCTGGTTCATCATCTGGTGCTGCTGTTTTCCTGCTCTTTTTCAATAATTTTTTTCTTCGATATATTTACATCCTCCCTTTCTCTGCATTACTGAGTGGGTATGAAGGGAAAACTGATTCTGAGCTTTTCCCCACAACTATCTGTGTCCTAAGCAGCCATTTTCATTAGCAGCAAGAGTCTCCATTTCTGTGGTCTTGCTGTCATTCACCGCTCTGTGGCTGGTTAGGGTGTTGCAGGGGCGCCTGTGGGAAAAGGACAGCCTATACCAAGAGTAGGCAGGCAGCCAAGATCTTGGTGGTTCTTTTTTGTTGCTTACAGAAACTAATGTGCAAAAGTTCTGATTTTCGCCCTTGTTGGAGCCAGTTCAACAGAAACATCTTGGTGCTGTTGGCACCAAAGACACAGGCAGGTCCTCATTGGTGGCATTTGTACCAAAGTGGAGAGAGAACGCTGCCAGAAGACTCTCTTATGTGAAGAGTGGCTATTGCCTGGAGAGAGGATAGAAAAAGATTGTGCTGAGAGAAACTAATTTTAAATTAATTAAAGGAAGATAAATTCACACTTTCTGGTAGAGCATCTTCCAGGAAAAGAAATTAAGTAAAATAACAAAAAAGTAATAAATAACAAATTCAACACTAATTTTAATGAAGGACTAAGCAAATATTGGTAGACTTCATAATAGTAATAAAATGCTACAAGTATCAAATCAATCTGCATGTTGTAAACTCATGGAATTGCCTGCATCTCAGTTTTTGCAGCAGTAATATATTCTCTGTCTGCTTGGGAAGATTTGGTAGACAATGATTGCAATGATGGGACAAAAGGTGAAAGAGGTAATGTAGGGGAAAGGGAGTTCTGGAAAACTCTTTTTGGCTCTTTCTTTCATTGTTATTTATTTAAATGCAAATCTTTCAGAAAATAATAATAAATAAAAGGAAATGTCTGAAATCTGATAAATATTCAGTAGCCTTGGTGGATTCATGAATGAGGCTGAAGTTACAGAAATGGTGAGCTGTACAGAAATTTGTCCAGGGAAACAAGGCACTTCAGACATTTTTGAAGCTAAAGGAAGAGTAGAGTATAGCAAACTCTTACATTAAGCAAGGTCTATAGTGTATTTTAGTGTCTTCTAACAGTGTATTTCAATAAGTCAACTTTTAAAAATAAACAATGTAGGAAAATACTGACTTTGGTCATATTCAGGCAGACCTAAGCAGTACTGAATTCAGACAGCTATAATTGGCACAGCCCTCAGCTTTCAGATCTGTGAATGACAAGTGCCTGTAAAGGCATGTTATGTTGTTGTTAGAAGAGCAGATTGTTACAAAATCTGGGACTAGGTCATCATGCATGATTGTAGTTGTGAGCATGGTATTTATAAATGTCATTCCGCTCTGAATGCACTATTTCAAGTTCTGATTTGTATCTGTGGAAGTAGCCCTCCCTGGGCTGAGATCCTCTCCCAGGGCTGGACATGGTCTGATGTGAACAGGTACAAAAGCTCATTTTCCCTTCCTGTCCCTTGGTATATCAGTGTTTGTACAGTGTGGCTTTCACTCTCTAGGCAAAGCACAGCACAAAATGTGGCTGCTCCGTGTGATTCCTGTACAGGAGAGTGGCGCTGCTCCTTCCTGCAGCACTGGGGGAGCCTGGACACACCTCCCTTGCCTCTGTCAGAGGCTATGAGTCAGCTCCTCCACCTGAATAACATTATGTTATGCTAGAAATATGTTAATTCTTTAATTTATTAAGGTTAAAAATTTCTTGGCCTATTTAAAAAAAGTCACTGTTTCCAGAGTATCAACAATAATAATACCTGAGACCTACAGAAAAGCTTGGATGCATGTCATGAATGTCATGTTATTTCAAGGCTTTATGTTTAAGCATCTTAATTACTACATATACTAACACTTAGAAGATTACCAGCTAGAATGGGTTCAAACTTTGTTTAAATGAAATCTACATGGCATAGAAAGAATTCACAGTAAATATCTTTGGCATGTACACAGACATTACAAAAATGTGTGGTTCAGTATTTATTGTGTACTGGTGTTGTATTCTTGTCGTTTTAAATGTCTCTACCATACTTCATTTTGAGTTCATTACAAGGGCTTTGTCTTCACATTGCGACATGAGAGAGCTTATATTTCACATTATTGTTATTGTATTGTCATTTGCTTTTAAGCTCTGCCTATTTTATTGCTGAACTGTAATTATTTAGCAATATTATTTAGAAAATAAATGTCAACAAGTGTCTGGGATTTTTCTGGGTTTACTCAGATAAGTTTACATTAAACTGTTCTAATCTGAGATAAAGTGCAGCTTAGTAGAGTCTATATGTAACCTTAACAGCCACTTAGCACTGACTAGGACTGGACAAAAAATTAATATTTAGGGAGGGCTTCATATATTTTGGGATGGAAAAACATCCAAAATTTTTTTTTAAACATGTATTATTTAGGAGACCTGGGATAAAACTAAGTATTAAAATAGAATCAATCCACTGTATAAGCACTAAGGAATGTATATGAATTCCTAGCAAATTGATAGTGGCATCCATTTGGAATCTGTTTCATGCATAAAAATAAAGTGTATTTCATTATCTAAATGTAAATAAGTTTTTTATAAAAATTTTAACTAAACAGCATGAGCTGGATCAAGTATTTAATTTAGAACATCTACAGTATATAAATGCAGACATGTCTGGCTAGATAGTGTGAGAATAAGAAATTACTGCATTTCAAATAAATAACAAAAACCTAGAAATCATGTGCAGAGGGATTCAACTGACCACCACATTTTAAAACAGCCTGGAAGGAAGAGATGAGACCGTTTCTAAGTGACTGCTTTCCCTGTGCAACTGGTAGAGAGGGTTTAACGCTGTTCCAAGGCGGGGGGGGGAGAAAAAAGAAAAAAATCTGCATTAGAAATGGCAACACACAAGAGACAGACCAATTCAGGCAGACTGCAATGCTAGACATCAAATACGGGTTTTTTTGGGCTATAAGTGATCATTCAAAAAATTACCTCAGATTAAGCACTCATGGCCAAACAAAACCAAGCAGAAAGGAGTGTGTATGCTAGCGGAGCAATGAGAAAGTGTTATTTTACACAGACACAGTATTACTCACTCTTCTTGCTTATTCTGCCTGCAGGTCAGGTCCAAACAGCTCTTGGATCCTAGAGAAGCCTGATGAGAGATGTTACTGCAAACTTCTTACCATATGTGGAGTAATAGTCCTCACACCTAAGTGAAGTGAGGCAAGGCCTGAAAAATGCTTCACAGCAAGAGAAGAACTGAGGCCAGGAGCTAGGAGTGCCCAGAAGAGCGCTTTGAAGAGCAAGTGCCTATGGGATGGTAAGAAAATGCCAAACAGGTAACAGATACAAGAAAGGGGGTAGAGGTAATCCCTCTGAAAAAAAAATAAAATTAGCTTCTTAACCCACAGTTGTATCTCTTTAGTACCTGTCTGCATAGTTATGGGGACAGGAAACAGTTACTTATGAGCTAAAGCAAAAAATAATGTTGGGGAGGAGGTAATTCTTTTTTTTAAGCAAAAAAAGGACGTATAAAACAGTGAGTGAGATCATGACTGTCTTTAAGCCAGTGGCAAAATCCCTTTGACATCAAGTCACAATCAAGGCTTTTTAGTCACAGTCCCTGCCACTGCTCACCATGTCACATGAGCACTACCTCAGTGTTAAAAGTCAATACTGGGCCTTCAGTTGTGTGAAAAGTTATATACATGCATATGCAAGTGCTGTATGTTTTATACACTGAAGTGTGCATGGCTGACTTCCATTTTAGTGCTCGAAAAACTGAGGCACAGAGAGACAGAGATGGGTCTAAGGCTCCTAACTTGCAGCACAGCACTTTGTGGTTGGGAGTATGGTGCTTCCCTTTGCTCTGGATGTCCCTGAGGGCCAAAACTGCCCTATGGATCTCCTGGGAAAATGGGCCATCACCTGTTTTAGAAAGCTTGTATCAGTCAGAACACAAGACCAGTACTGCTTTATGATTTGCAGTGAGCGGAGAGGCTGATGGGAATGGCAGTCATGCATCTGGGGATAGCAGAGTGATAGCCTTTATAAGTAGTGATGTACGCATTCAGATGCAGTACTTGTCTAAACGTACTAATCTGTATGATGCTCCTCCTGTGTAAGTATGACAAGCGTTATTGCAGGCCTACAAAAAGGCGGTAAGATTAAATAGTTTTCTGAATGCTATGCTGCAAATTACAAAGCCAGAAATCAGGCCCACCTAATCCTCAGTCTACGTCCAATCCTACTAATTGCTCAAAGTCTCTTTGCTGTTGTCACATACAAAAGGTAATTACATATTTAAGAATGTTCCCCAGCTAGTTGCTTGCAGAGCTGTTAAAGAGCCTACATGCAACGGATGAACAGAATGAGATTGTAAGTTTCCCATTGTTTAAAATAAATGCAGTAGTAACAAACTCCCCCATCACATGCAGGATTGGTGCTGTGAATAGCAGAAAACAGACTTTCATAGCAGTATTTAAAATGGAATTAACAAATCAGAGGATAATCGTTTCACAAACGGTAAGAAAACATGAATATTGCAGCCCTTCAGTGTTTGGAACTTCTGCTGCTTTGAGGGTCTGCAAGATTAGCCCCTGTTTACAAAAGAAAAGCTTTACCTGTCAGGCCTTTGTGGAGCGTTCCTCACTGAAGAAATAATTCAAACCAACAGCTCATTCTAGAGAATCAGTAGAAACCTTAATTCCTGTGCTGCAGTTACTTGTTTCCTTGTGCATGGAGTGAATTAGTGACACATTTCAGCTGGGTTTCATTATTGTATCACACAGTCAGTAGTAAAATTCATTCCTGCCAACTCTTTGAAATACCAACCTGTTGTGGATGCAATGGCATGTTTCGTGGGAGCTGGTTACGTTGAGAGAAAGATGATATTTGTGTAGTAGGCTATTTAGCTTTTCTTTGAAACTGAACTTCTGGACAGTTGGGGGGAGGGAGGGGCAAAGGGGAAGGGGGAAACAAATCCCAAACAATCTCTGCATGGGTGGAAGTTTCAGCAAATTACTACTTACTTAACTGCATTATTTGCCTCAAAGTCAAAAACATCCTGTGCCTGCTGTTATCCTGGCTGGAGTCAATCAATTTAACAAAGTTGTTCAAGCAAAGAATTAACCCTACTTGTATGACTCTCACCACTGGGCACTGAGTAGTACAGGGCAGAGAAAGCACATTTCTTCTTCCCCTCTGCCTGCCTAGCCACCACAACCTTGCATTTGTATCTGTGTTTTGCTGAATATGCAAAACGTGTGCATATTCTCAAAATATGTCCTGCCTTGTAATCAGGTGTAAAAGCAGCACATTGATACGCCTTTCAATTATATGCATTATCTCAAAGGCAAGCCTATGTAAAACGTTTTCCAAATGAACTTGATTAAAATTTAAAAAGTATAGATGGATGGGGAGTGGGAATATCCAGCTCATCTGACAGTAAAAGAAAGGTAGAAGCTGCTTATTTTAACATAGCCTATAAAATTCTGTAGGCCACAAGCTTCAAGTGATGTGCCCTTATTAAAGCACCAAGAGGGTTTCTGGACTTGCTGCAGCAAAAGCAAAGCTGTTTGATGGCAGCGGTCATCTATTAGGACAGCAGAACGATCACCAATGATCACCAGTGTTACATGAGTAACAGAAAGGTTAAGTTAAAGATCTACAAAAGGAGGACTTCTTTAGCCACAACAGACAAAAGGAATGGGAAAAAAAGGACTGAAGAAAGTTGTACACAATGAAACCATTTAATGCAGATTTGCCATAAGGCAGTATAATAATGCTTGAACGTTATGAACTGCAGAAACCCCATAAACACATTATATTTTAAACAATCTGGTTTACAAACTATGTGCATTCTTCTGCTAAATAAGATGAATTGGGATTCAAGAAGCAGCACATCCTGACAAATCTCCTCCTAAAGGCATCCATTAATATAAATCATCAGTAGCAATTTTGTTTGATCATTTATTTGCAAGAATCATTAAGGTTTATTAGCATAATTATTCCCTATGGGACTTCATGTCACATAAATGAAAAATGGCATTATCAATATTTAAAAGATAAGTGTGTAATGTTCAAAGTACTTAAACAGTACTCTGCAGGTGGTGTCCAGCTGTAGAAAATTAGATTAGGTTTGACTTCTAAATTGTAGAAATATAATTTCAGTGTAACTGTTTATTTTAAAACTCTGCTTATTGAATAAGGCAAAAACATGCAACCAAACTCTACAGTTACCTGTTACAGTACATGGGTGTACATTGTTTTGTGATTTCAAGTAAGTAACCTGTTGTAAGGTATCAAATGAGAAGCGAGTATTTCTTGGGGGGGGAGGGGGGGAGTCCTTTTATGATCTTGCCTTTTTTACATATTACAGTTCTGTATACCTGAAATTTTCTCAGTGGAGCTAAAGGACTTTCTTCCTCATCCTACTAGCTCTATCCAAACAAAATAGTAGTGTCACTAGCTTTCCTTCTCTACAGAGACACTGAGAACTCAGGGCCCTGCTTTCCTGCAGCAGCTCTGGGACCAAAATCAGCTGGTGCCTCTGTACCAACTCAGTAATCATCTCAGTACTAAGAATGAACTTGGCTTACACGAGCACCATTGGCAGCAGACACAGGCACTGACTGATGCATAGCAAAGCCATTTGGTTAGAACTGCGCCAGTGCTGCCCCTGAGCGGGCAGCTGCCTGCAGTGTGGCATGGGCCTCACCCTCACAGCCTGCAGGACAGGTGCTTCCAGGCTTCTGAAGGATGCTGAGGAGGTCAGAGTTAGGAAGAGAGTGTATGGGAATATAATTATGGCAGCTGGAGGGAGGTCAGATGAGTGAACTGTCTGCTTGTCATCTGCTTGGGGAAACTGTTCCCCTTGCTGCTGCTAAAGCAAGTGCTGAGCAGTGGGTGCGAGCAAAAGCACGTGCTGGTTTGAGGAAAAGCCAAAGGCTGCTGCAGATGAGTCGCCATCCAGCCACTGCTCCGAGGGAGAGTCCAGCTGCACAGTGGCAGAGTAAACACAGCTTTTGGGGTGGGATGAGTCCAGCTTTGGGGCAACAGATCCACAGTGTGCAGAGCAGCATGGTGCAAGGCAGGAAGCGTGGCACTGAGCATCAGCCACTGAAGGAGGCGTCTTGAGCCCTCTCTGTAGCTACTGGCAGTGCTGGTATCCCCCCAGCTATGCAGTACCCCACATAAGTGTGCCCTTTCAACAGGCCTGGCATGCAGGGTCCCAGCAAACAAATCATGCTGATAGGTGAGAGACTGGGAACACCTCACAGACAGAAGCTGTGGGCTTTGTCTGGTCCATTATAGTACAGAAGCAATTCGCCACTTTGCTGGTGAATTTTTTTTTTTTTGTGGAGCACAAAATTGCTGTTTTATCAGCAAGGAGATGTATCATTAACCACTGTGTGCTCTTCTCTATAAAGGCTCTTGAATAAAACATCAGGGATTTTACTAAACATGCCTCAGGACTCCTCTACACGCATCCCCATGTAGGGTGGGGAAGCAGAGTTTTCACCAGCCTGGGGCTCGTCACAGGGCTCTGCCAAGGTTGATGGGCAGGATGAAGTGGCAATGTAAGAGATGGATGCAGGCAGCAAAATTACTTTCATGTTGCTCTCAGCCCTTTTTGGATGGATGTTTGTTTTCTGTTATTGCCCTTCAGTGCTGCAATGGATGGCTGCGGGCTCTTTAGAAGGGATAGACAAGGAAAGAGAGGTGGAGGGGTAGTGTTATATATTAAGGAGTGTTTTGACTGTCTTAAATTCAATTAGACACACCAAGGTGCAAAGTCTATGGATAAGGGGAAGGGGAAGGCCAATGAGGCTGGTATCCTGGTGGGAGTCTGCTACAGACCACCCGACCAGGATAAAGACACTGATGAGATATTCTTTCAACAACTTGGAGATGTCTTGCATTCACTAGCCCGTGTTCTGCTGGGAGACTTCAACCTACTAGATGGCTGCTGGAAGGATAACACAGCAGAAAGGGGGCAGTCCAGGAGGTTTCTGGAATGTGTGGATGACAACTTCCTGTTGCAGCTGGTAAGCGAACCTACCAGGGATAGTGCCCTGCTAGACCTACTCTTTACGAACAGGGACGATGTGGTGGTTGGAGGTTGTCTGGGGCACAGCGACCGTGATGTGATAGAATTTTCAGTATGTGGTGAAGTTAGGAGGGCCGTCAGTAAAACCTCTGCCTTGGACTTCCAGAGGGCTGACTTTGGTCTACTCAGGATGCTAGTTTGGAGAGTCCCTTGGGAAGCAACCCTCAAAAGCAAAGGGGCCTGAGAAGGCTGGGCTTACTTTAAGAATGAAATATTATGAAGCTGCAGGAGCAGGCTGTCCCTGTGTGCTGAAAAGTGAGCTGGCGAGGTAGATGACAGGCCTGGCTGAGCAGGGAGCTTTTGCAAGAACTCGGGGCGGGGGGGGGGGAGAGTGTAACAACTTTGGAAAAAAAATTGTTTTTTTAAATACATTAATACCAAAAGGAGGGCCAGGGAAAATCTCCATTCCTTTCTGGATGAGGGGGGGAACATAGTAATGGAAGACAAGGGAAAGGCCGAGGTGCTCAACGCCGCCTTTGCTTTAGTCTTTAACAGACTGACTATCCTCAGGGCAACTGGTAGGCAGGGATGGGGAGCAGAATATCATTCCTTCTAATCCAGGAGGAAGTAAGTAGTGACCTGCTGTGCCACTTTAGATCCTGACAAGTCTATGGGTCCAGCTGGGATTCATCCCAGGGTGCTTAGGAGCTGGCACAAGAGCTGGCTAAGCCACTCTCCATCATTTATCACCGGTCCTGGCTAACTGGGGAGGTCCCATATGACTGGAGGTTGGCCAATGTGACGCCCATCCAGAAGAAGGGCTGGAAGGAGGATCCAGGAAACTATAGGCCTGTCAGCTTGACCTCGGTGGCTGGCAAGGTTATGGAGCAGATCATCCTGAGTGCCATCAGTCGGCATGTACGTGACAACCAGGGGCTTAGGCCCAGCCAACATGGGTTTAGGAAAGAAAGGTCCTGCCCTGCCTAACCAATTTGATTTCCTTCTATGAGTGGGTGACCCATCTGGTAGATGAGGGCAAGGCCGTGGATGTGGTCTACCTACACTTCAGCAAAGCATTCAACACAGTCTCCCACAGCATCCTCCTGGAAAAGCTGGCAGCCCATGGCTTGGACAAGTGCACCCTTTGCTGGGTTAAAAACTGTCTGGATGACCGGGCACAGAGAGTGGTTGTGAATGGTGCCACACCCAGTTGGTGTCCGGTGACCAGTGGTGTCCCCTGGGGATCAGTACC
>JAAGNO010000258.1:0-15826 GCA_033439905.1 Ceryle rudis
CCCCGCCGCTCTCCCTTCCCCAGTCCCCTATCCAAAGCTCATATTCACGCAATCTTCAACCACATATATATATATAGATATATATATATACACACCTGGCTGTAGAACAGGCACTAAGGTAAGATCTGCTTTGAAAACTACTTTGCAGTTCATCACTGCTCATTCTTACTAGACCAAGCATCTTGCTCTTCTCCTCTGTGTTCAGGGTGTCTTATTTTGCACATTTCTTTCCACTGATACCTCTCCATGTTTGTGTCACACAGTGCTTGTAACTTCAGCAAGCCAGAGAGAGCACAGCAGCTCACAATTCCCATAGCCATCCCTGCTCCATCGAAGCCGAAAAGCTCCATAATGGCTTTTGTCTAAAGCTTCCACTGTTCTGGCTTTATTTTGAGGCACACAGGGGGTTCATCAGGTGACAAAGCTGGTAACACGTAGGATTTAGTACACCCTGCTATCTTGGCTGCACATCTACTGTATTTAGAATGCACACAAAGGTACAGCCTGAGCATTATTATTGTTGAAGATGACAAAGGTCAAAAGCCGGGTCAAAAGTACCGTGGCAAAGACTAGTTCCCCACCTTACTATGTGGTTAAATGCTATTTATGAGATTACCAGACAGTCCACTAAGCAATCCAATAACCCAAGGTTTAAGACTATGATACAAGAAGCTTTCCACCATGTCAGTGGTTTGAAAGGAGCCCCACCTGGAGGCTAAGAAAATGACTCCATCTTGTGAGCAGTTATTTACAGCTGGTGCCTTACTTAAAGGTCTTAGAGAAGCTCCCCAAAACAACATGAATGGCCTTTTAGGTTTAGGAAAAGTCTCTTTCAGGACAAAGGTAAAATAAAAGCTTACTTGGCTTTCTTATTGTACTTGTTCTATGGATGACCAGTTGTGAAAAACAGATTTGGCTTCCTGGATTCTATCCCCAAAAATTCACATGGATTTATGAAACAAGAAGTGAAACAAAACACATCACTTTGAACTCCAAGCAGGTCTCATATTTATTGAAATATCTCAAGATTAATAAACACAATGCACATGGTTCTTGCTGTATCCCATATACCCTCACAACTGCCAAGTTAGCCCCTTTGTATTCCTACAAAAACTTCCTTTCAGCACAGCCAGGTGAAGCAAATATGATCGCTACAAATCTAAAGCAAAATTAGAGGTCCTGCTAGGAACTGCAACTGAAGTATCATGAACCACTTTTCCCTTAACAAAGCCTGAAGATTCCCTGAGTCTGAATTAGGAATAAAAAAAACCAAACAAACAAAACAACCCAACAGAACCTAATTTATGGCTTGTGCATAATTTTTCTTTTTTTTTTTTTTTCTTTTTTTTTTTTTCCCTACAAAAAAACCCAGGTTTGCCTCAGTTTAAAATGCACTATTTTCTATGCCATGGAGGAAAGGCTTTTTATCCTGTTGGGAGTGCTGTCAGAGATCTGGGTTGAATCCAACCATGGCACAGAAATTATCGTATGGACCAAGGCAACTGATTCTGGAGATTGTTCATACATCTGCATTTGGCATGGAACTTTTGTGCAGTTCAGAGGAGTCAAAGTCCTCTGCATAGTCAATGGAAAGGACAAGGCACCTACATTACAGACAATTACAGCTCCAAAGTCAGATCCCTAAAGAAGACATAAATCCTCTCCCCCTCATTAAATGGGGGCTTAGCCCCATTTTAAAGTGGAAACTGAGACAAATGGAAATTGTCCTTAATACTGTCAGGCTTCACAAGGGTGTTGTATGGTTCCTGAGCACAATAGTGGGCAAGCACCACACGAACAGCTAAGAAGTAAACAGATCTTCAAAGCAGCAGATGATTAAGGGGATAAGTCCACGCAAATTAAGTCACTCAAGCTACAGAATTAATGCTTTAGCTCTTCCCTCGCCAGTAGTACTTTGAGGGGCTTGTTTTCTAGTGGTCAGTGCAAAGAAAACAAAACATGAGATGTTATTTCATTCTCCTTGAAAGCCATAATCTATTGACAAAGCTAACTGAAAGTGGTATTTCTTTTAACCACTTCTCTTGTTCTAAGAATCGTCAAGGGCAAATAATGTTCCTTATCCATAGCTGGTATGTGAAACATGAAAGGCTTCAGGAACATCATTAAATCAAGAAAAATGCAACAATGAATCAATCCTAACACAAGAGATTTCAACTGACAGTGGTGATCTCCGGCTTCATGCCAATTCTTCTGGGCAATATTGCAAAAAAAAGTCGTCTGATGAAGATAGATGTGATGGCTAAAACAGTAACATCACAAAAAGTCACTAAGTGCTTTTTAAAGTACCAGCACCAAATGGGTCACTGCAGTACAAGGAGTACTTCTAAAAAGGTACTCAGAAATGGCAACACACTGAGAAATGGCAGTGGTTTATGCACAGTAAAATACTTCTGGTTTTAACTGTCAAGCATCTGAGATGATGAATGGACTAACTCATATTTCAGACGTGTCACTAAATTTATATGCACATGACATACTCCTTTTGTGCAAAGTCAAACTGCTGGTTTTTGAGTACCACGCCACTGTGTGCAAAATCAGCAGGATACAATGAGGATTTCTTCAGGAGAGAGAAATAATACTGAGGAAAAACAACCAAATATGAATACAATTCAGTAGTCATCGCTGGCATTTTAAAAATGCATCATAAATATTCAGTGTAGCATTGTTGCCAGGAAAGCATATGTTCCAAAAAGATGAATTTCTGGTGAACTAACACTCTGAAATACCATGTTGGTTTAGAGATACTTCCTAATCATGTTAATTATTTCATTATACATGCGGTAAGGTGCATCAAGGCCCCAGATGAAATCCAAATGGTCCCATTCTGGAATGTTTTTGTGGTAAACCAAGTTTGTGATCTGTGTGAGCAGCATAGCAACATCCTTTGGGTCTGCCAACCAGTCCTGTCCGCCAGTCCACACTGCGGTTGGTACTGTCATCTCTTTTATTTTGTAGAAAGGGGGAGTAGACTGAGGAAGGGGAAAGTGAAAACAAAAGCATCAGAAAGAACAAGTCTCCAGTGTAATACTATGCTGCAGTGTAACAACACACTAGCACATGCAAGAAGAATGTGTCAGCTTTCTCATTTCCTCTCTTGGGCAGCTAAAGATGGAGTTCTGACTCAACAGAAAATATTAACTCCACGAGTCCTGCCATGTTATAGCACGCATAGCAGTAAAGATGTGGTTTGAGGAGTTTACAAGACAGCAGGGTGGCATAAATCTCAGAGAATGCATCCCATTCAAGTTGTTGCTAAACCCTAATCAAATACAAGAAGTGATTGCTACTCTGAAAGCATGACAATGCAATCTTTCCCAGTCATTAAAGTGACAAGGGGCAAAATACTTTTAGTATTGCACACAGCAATTTAGAAAACAACATGCATGGAGATTAAACAGCCTAAAGATAAGTGACACACATGAATGGACAGCCTATGCCTTCTTTTGAGAAGTGCAGTGGAATTGCATGATCTAGGCAGGGAGGACACCCCTCAAGGAACAGTGTGCCACCACAACTTTGCATCTAAGAATGGGCTCCATATGGACTTAGGCCTAGCTCAGAGCTCTACATTCCCATCTTTTTTTTTTTAAAAAGGCAGATCTCCAGTTGGTTACTGGGAAACACTAGCAGCTCTTTAGCATGCAGCATAGACACAGCACACAGAGAAGTGCCTGAGGATTTTTTTTTTGTGATACTCAAGAATTATAACATATCCATAAAAGAAGCCTACCTGGTTGTAGTGAGCCATATTTGCAGCCTTGCTTCCCCAGTCATAAGCTTTGAGTTCCCCAGTCTTCACAGCCTAGAAATAAATATTCACACATACAAAGAAGAACTGAACACATCTATTGCAGTAATAAAAGAGTATAGGTCATCTGGAAAATTGACACAGGCAACAGACACAAGAAGCAGTGAAATGCCAAGTATTAACAAGGACAAGTGTCACTGCTCTGCCCAGCGTCACAGGAGTGGGAAACATTAACATTCAGTACCATTAGACTTTGTCCCGTAAGATTTCATGCTCTTTCACAGCAACAGCAGGAAAGATTAAGGAAAACAGTTTAGCGTATCCAAAGCCAGGATGTGGCTGCTCTATGCTTAGTTCTGAAATATTTCTCTTGCTGTCTAAATGTGTACAAACATTGCATGCTGCTTTCTTAGAAAGTCTACTCTGTATTATTTACCATCTATTATTTTTCAGAAACAGAAGTCTATACAACAGGGATCTGGAAAAAAAAAATAGTCTTCACAAATTTCTTTCTGAGTCAACACTTGAACAGCTACATACAGGAGACACACTGCTTCTGAATAGATGACCAAGTCCAGTTACAAGATCTCAAACAGCACTGACCACTGTTCCATGGCAAATGCCTTCTCGTATTTGTCAGCCTACTGAGCAAGCTTCAGGCACAATAGCATCGCAGACATGAAGTTGTGCACTGAGGTGAAATTCAAAATACATTAATAAAATAGAAAATTAAGTCGAGCAGAACAGGAAGCCTGCTGCTTTTCACTGGCTAAAAATATAACTTGTAATCAAAATGGGGTTTGCTGAAAGGGGAGCAAATGCTTGTTACAGCATCTGTCTGAGTTAAACAGTTTGTTACTCACAGTTAGCCTACCTTCAAAGAAATAGGGGAGAATAGTGAGCCACCATAATTCAGTAACATCAAAGCAGATGAACAGTTACCCTTAAGACAACTGGCAGTTCCAGCATTTCACTTGGCCTATGCTACATATATATTTTGGCATTTTATTCCATTTAAATATCAGAGACATCAATATTCTACAAACAAGCTAGAGTCACAGACATTTCAGATTCTGGAAACTCTACCTGGCTCCAGTGGATCATGTTTTGTACAGATGTCCCCGCAGGACAGTGTGTTGAATACACATCCACTCGGCTCTGCAACAAAATAATTGATATGGTTTACTCCTTACAGCACCACCGTTACTGCCTCTTGAACGGGTAAGAAAAATTTTGCCATTCCTCTTAGAACCGTTATAATCAAAAGTCAACTGGAGTTATACATACAAATGAGGTAAAAGGTTCAAATGTTTGGGGAATTACTTACAATTAACTTCAGAAGTTTAAAGCTGAACTTTAAACCTGATAATAAATACCCCTTAAGCATTTTTTAATATATTCACAGTATCTTTTTGAAAGTGTAAGAATTGGGAGCACGTTAACTAGTATTTAGATGGACCTCCAGTGAAACCTTGAATTACTCTACATCTAAACTAGCAACTGTCTGCCAAAAGTGATTCAGAACTTCATACATTTTTAGTGTAGAAGCACAAAATACACAGGGGAAACTTAAATCCTTGCAGAAAAAAAAAAAAAGAAAATATTATCCACCATGAAAACTGTCTAAGCTTAGCATGAAAACATCAAAAAACTGCACTTTAACCTTGATACAAAATACAAAAAAATGTACATTTTTGCACACGGAATGGTGAAAGAATAATGCAGGTAAACTGATACCTGCAGGTAAACTGCTACCAGCTTCTACTGATTTCAAGGAGTCAGAAACACTTTAAGAAGCATTATGAAAGAAGGCAGTCTCACTTCAGTTGCTGTTAACTAGCTTTTCAATAAGCAAAGTAAGCCCTATGAGCAAGTTCTTTGGAACTAGGACCACAGAAGCAGCCATCATCAGGGTCAGAAATTGGTCCCGGACAAAGTAATTGCAAACGTCCTCTGAAAGACCTGTTGAAAACTGCAACACTTCTATTGGAAATGGTTGAAAACTATGTCTTTATTCCTTGCTTCCTTGCAAAAGTATTTGAATACCTGCACCATCATATCAATACACTTATCTTACCCACTTCCTCAAGAGGTGTAAAATAATGTATTTTAGCTTTCCAGTAATATTTTAAAAGGTTAATTCTATCCATCCAATCTGGGCAACTACATCTATACCAACAAAAGATACTCAGCCAAGTTCAGCATAATGAAGGCAGCATTAGTTTTTTTCTGATTCCATGTAAAGGATAATCAGCACAGTCAATACTGTGTTAGAGTTCACAATAACTTAGCTATTAGAAGTTACCAAAACGTACCATATTCAAGTTTCTCTCGTTAAAGCCACACAAAAGAAAGAATATGTTGCCACAAAGGTCATCAAGTATTCTGTGGGTGCAAACATGGGTAGCAAGCCACTTCAGCAAAAAATTCTGAGGGAGGAATTGTTTCTTTCCAAACATGCCCTATAAAATAACAAACACACAGGACAAACATGTAATTGCATAGAATTACCTGGGTTTATTTTTTAAACTACAACATTCTTGAGGTATTTATTTCCACTTGCACTGGTGACAGGTGTTCATATGAAAATGATTTATCTCCTTATCAACCTTGTTTACAGTCCATTAGGAAGGTCACAGTTAGTGTTTATGCTACAAATGATGCAGTCCAGTACCCCAACAAAAAGTACATGGAAACTGGGACTGTCATTAAAGAATTCCAAACCTAACCTCAAATTCTAATCAGTTTTAAAGTCCATATTTTAAAGGAGTACTACACAGCTTATTGTCATCAGAATCATTTAAAGCTAAAATATTTTAAGCTGCATCTGCTAATGTTAAATGGCTTTGTACTTGCAAATTGCTCTCTTCAAACCATGTAAGAAAAACAAGTTGCATGGGCTATGGTGGCTACTTCCTCTTGATGAGTATTTTTAAAACATCCAAGGATATGGAAATGGCTGAGAACTTCCTTAAAAGCGACACAGCTTTTTGAAGATACAAATGACCACTGGGTTTGTGGCCGTCATGTACCTCTGGCACTCCTGGTTTTTGCAAGTCACCATGAGAATCAAGTTCTGCACAACACAAACATTTGCACAGGGCACCGATCAGCTACTATCCTCATTAGACAAAGTTCGCTACACGAGGAACAGCGTCAGTATCACTTTTTTTGGACCTGCCTTTCGAGCAGGGAGCTAATGCAAACAGACATGCATTAAATGTGTACAAGGTATGTTAGGGAAAGGTTTATCTCACAGAACAAACAGGCAATGCTCATGGGTAGCGGAAAGAAAAGCGATGGTTAAAAATGACACATCGCAGGGTGTTCACAACGTCTGGTTTCAGGAACTTAGTGCAGCCTGTCAGTCTGTCTACATTCCCTTTGATGTTAATCGGGGAAAGGTAAACTCCTCCAGAGGATGATTCACAGCATCTAAATAAAGCTGCTGCTCTTAACCACCGTCTGAATGATCCTCTTCTAATACTAAGCAGTTGATTGTGAAATAAATCTGTTAAAGTTCATGACAATCAGATGACTCTTCTAAAACAGACTACTTAATCATATGATTTCTGCAGTGTAAATTCTAGAAACATGTAGATGGAAAAAACAATTTTATTCCATCTATTAAATTGTAATTGTAAAATACTACCTCAAACTGATGCAAACTGACTTATTAGAGAGCAGTAAAGCCAAAGGAGTCACTGCTTACTTCCATAGGTTATGGAAAAACTGCACCAGTATTCTTGCCAAACATGTTAACCCAATCACAGCTCTTAATATTCTCTGCTTTACTGTTTTCAGCTAGACAGGGGGACCACCTCATTTGGCTTAAAACATTTAGATGCAAATACAAACCTTGAGTAGCGGGTCAGGAAACACACCCAGCTTTGCCAGAGGGCTAGTGGCAAACTTGACTGTAGCTACTGGTGCCAAGGCAAAGAACATTTTGATTTTCTTAGCCAGCTGTGGCAAAGTTGAAAAAGCAATGAAAGCTGTAAATAATATGAGAATAATTAACAAACCTCACCAACACAAGTTAGATGAGAATTTTTTACCTGGCAGTGATTCTATAAAATCTAAGATACGTTGAGTGTGCAGAAGTATTTTTAGATTAATGGTTTGATTGTTGTCTCTAGGATCAGTTTAGGTATTTTAATCTAATCTAGTTACTATGGAACACAAATTAAATGGGGCAAATCAGAAGGATTTGTTTTCTTCTGAAAACCAAGTTGCTGCTAACTAATCCAACATTCCTCCAGCTCCTTCTAACTGCAAGTTTCACCTGCGCCAGACCTTATATACAGCAAAGTATTCTGGAAATGGGGATCTTTACCCTACATGTCTGATGATTCTAGTTTCATTATGCACAGTTCAATTTATTTTAACACAAACTGTACTGGGGTACCTGTTATCTTTTCAGTGGTTTCCCACTTTAAGTAAACAGAAAGATTAAGCCTTTTCTTTTGAATGTTGACAAATATTCCAAGAAACAGATAGAATCCAGAAGCAGTAGATTTAAAAAGCTCTATTTTTTCATGATTAAACCACACATGTGGAACTCAATGTAATTTCAAACACAATATATTCTAACAAATGCATCTCTTCACATACCCATTGTGGTGCCCTGTGAGTGACCAATGTAAAATACTTGTTTCTGGCCAGTCTTCTTCAATATAAAGTCCACTGAGGCTGGAATATCATACTTAGCCATTTCATCAAAGCTACAAAGCAAAGAAAAAAAGTCAGTTGTGTAAGTAAAGTTATCAGTGTGGTACAGCCGCACAGAGCTTAACTTAACTGCACTGCAGATCAGTTGTCTGGACATAAAGAAAAGTTTTCCTTTGGATGAAACAGAACAATCTTGTGATTGAGTCTTCACAACATGCTCTGGTGAAAGCAGTTAACGTTCTGCTGATGACGTATGAAGGCTGTTTCAGGACACTATACTGACCACAAAACTCGCCTTTACTACCCCTTCATATGTGACAGCACATGGAACCAGAAAAAAAACCAAACCACCTTGTACATTCACAAAGTGAACTGAGGTGATGGGCAAAGAGAGGAAGAGAAGCCTGCTTGCAAGCAGCACGTGTAGTTTATCTAGTTTCTCTAGCAAGACAAGGATACCTGAAAACCCAGAATTCTTCTTGCTTCACTGTGAAGTGTGTATGTTTCCTAGACCAGGTGTTCCCTCGGCTGTTTCCCAGCCATACATCATAGCCAGCATCTGCCAGCATAAAGCCGAGGCTGTTGTAATCCAAGTTTGTGATCCAGTTGCTGGCATCTGCAAGCAAACCATGCTGGAGAAACACAGCAGGCCTTGCACCTGAAAAATAAAGCATTTGTTATAGCTTCCTGTTCATCTGGAACTGAGTGCCTAAGAATAATTCAGGTGAGTTATTGAAAGTCTGCTTTAGATTTACATTTTGAATATTTAATCTATTTGACTTAATCTAACACAATTAGCAATTTGTATATTAATAGTGCCCTGAAAGCATGCCTTTTCACAAAAAGCTATTTTTTATCATTAAGAATTTTAAACTAGCAGCTTGTTAGGTTTCCTAACTAGAGGGAAAAGTTCAAAACAGACAGCAAATGTGCAATATGCAAACATGAGAAAAGCATGAGCTGCAGCAAAAATATAGGTAGCCCTTACAACTGCTTCAAGCTCACAAATACTCAGCAAAATGTGGCCCAAACACAGAGACAGATAAAATACTTATAACCTTCGTCCCACCCTAAACCTGAAGAAGGCATTCCCACACACTTGCTACTGAGATCTTTATTTTCCAGTTAATGCAACGCCAAACCAGGGTGCTGAGCTGTGGAAATCTCTGCAATTAGTACCATCTCTATGCAACTCCCATTACCAAAGTTCTGGCAGAACCCCAAGAGCTGTAAGAATAGCCAACAAGGTAATCTATGTATCAAAGGACTTTCTCCCTTTGACTTAAGTTGTTAAAAGAACCACAGCCATACCCAGGTGGAATTTAGGAAGCTCTCTCCTGATTTCCCCATCCTAACAAGGGAAATGACTCCTTTATGTGGAATACAGATATATATTAAAAAAAGGTTCCTGCTTCTACATAAAGAAAATAAGTTAATGTATGCTCCTTTAGGAGGAACATTACCTTCAGAAAATCCAAACACCTGCGTCTGGATCTCACAATAGCAGAGGTGGTTTGTTTGGGGTTTTTTTTTCTGCTTTAATAACTGAAATCTGATAACGTGATAACTTTAGCTCAGTGCAAGCAATTACTCGGGCATTTACTTCCTTCCATGACACATCATTCTACTACAATACTAACTCATGCAATACTTCCTCCATTTAGACTTGGATCTTCCAGCAGAACAGCCAACTGACAACTGTTTCAGTCACTTATACCTTCCATTCCTGGTCATGACTGTAAATGTTTGTGGTGAGTTCCAAAATCCAAATTAGCAGTATTCCTCCCTCCTGGTAACCTTTATATGTGTGATGAGGAACCTTTTCAGTGCCTGTTTTCCCCACTTTGTTAAAACAGGTGGTAGCATACTCTCCCTAAAACCAGAGCAAATCTTAAGCAGGACCAAACTGACACTGAAAACAGTACAGTTCAACACAACTGTTGACCCTGCTGCAGTAATACGTCATTGCCTTATGAACAGCGTGCAAGATTTTCAAGTCTAACATTAAATTTGTTTTCACTAATACTCACTTCAAGCTTTGATACCTTCTTCCCTTTTACTTAACTGTCCTGGTTCGAGTGAGAACAGAACTAATTCTGTTCAGTGATTTTACTTTTCAGCTCAGTTCTTGTAACGAGCTGCACCGTCTGAAGTTAGCAGCCTGTTCTCACAGGCAGTCTCTGCTGCTGGCAGCGATAACACCCCGTGTGTAGAGTTACTACCAAGGATTGGTGTGCAGACCAAGGTCACTGCTGGGTCTTGTGAACCGCACTGGGGGGTGCAGGAAAAGGCTGCACCTGCAGGGAGGAGCGGACAGGGCAGGTGACCCCAAACTGACCAGCGAGGGATTCCAGCCCATAGACAGCATATTGGATATAAAGCAGAGGGATCCAAAGGGTGTACAGGCTTTTCCCTGGGCTCTTCTCCCCTCTTGGACTGCTTCCGCGGAACATCCAAGGAGGACTCTGTCCATTCTGCCTCCGATCCCATGTTCTAGTTTCCTTTTCTAATCACTAAGTCTCTCTCCCTTATTCCTTTTCTCTTCCCCTTTGGGGAGGGAGGGGGTGGTAACAGAGAGCATCTGTTAGGTCTAAGGGGCCGCCCTGACCCTAAACCTTGACATTAACTCAGATCAACTAACTTCACATTTTTTGAAGAACAGGCTCTCCTCAACCTGCCACTTGTATGTTTCATAAAGTAGCAAGTGGAAAACTGTTTAATGGCTTTAATGCTTTAATTCTGGTCTCCTATAAGCCTCCAATTTTTTGACAGTTCCTTTTTCACTTCACCAAACAATCAGTCACCAGATCTGCACATGAATTGCACAATCATATGACAAAATGACTTGGAGAATAATAATTCTGTGTTACCTCTGATCTTAAAAACCCCAGAGGAAGAATAAGAAAGGTAGGTCCTTAAACTAGCCTTTCCACTATAGGACGTCTTCTCTTCACTGCAGCCCCAAGAAGTTGAAGACAGACTTACCCATGATACGCAGTTGGTTTAGATTTTTAGATAATACTAAAACACATTTCCCCTTTTTTTTTTTTTTTCTTTTTTCTTCCCACTTGGAGAACTGTAGGGTTTGGGTTTCGTTACAAAACATCATGTGATGCATAATTCCAAGGGACCCCACTCACATTATGCATGTATTGCAAAAGAAGAGTTATAGCATATATACACCAAGTCAGCAGTAACACATCATTGGTATCTTACTGAGAAAAGATACCAAGTCTATAAAATCTTAAGATCAACATGAACTTTGAAATCTTCATTCTTCTAGAAGATCATACTTCTCCAAATGCACTCAGTAATCCTTGTTTTTAAAATTAAAGCACTTTGCAAAACATGAACTTGGGGTCGAGGGTGGGGCGAGGGGAATGTGGATAATTCCCACAGGTCAGGAAACTTTTGTTTGCTTATGTCATCGATGAAGGATTCAACAAAATCAACAGGTACAAAGGCAGCCTGTCTTTTTCCTTCTGTGGAAGCCTGTGGGCTTCTCTGAAATTCTTATGTACAAAGACACCTGCCAGGTTTGACTGTTCTTGTCCAAGCACCGATCTTTATTTACACATCCACCTTGTGAGAGACAGCGGACAGTGCAAACATCCTAACTCATAAAAAACTAACAGATAAGGTCAGGAAGATTGTTGCTTGGCCTTTGTCAGAGGAAAAGGTTTTTCCAGAGGTCGTGTTCACACCCAAGGCTATAAGACAATCACTGATTTCTTTTGTGAGCTTCATATTTGTATCTCTCATCCTAGGTTATTTTCAGTCTAAAGGGTTTTGAGGCAGGAATTTATACGGTTGCTATGCAAACAGGCTGCTGTTGTATGTATGCAATTGTCCATAGGGCCTTTTATATGGGGTGGTAACAAGACTGATACCAAATTCAGCCATTGCTGTTCAAATACACTAATTCCATATGCAGTGTACACGGACAGCAAATCAAAGGCCATGTGTCTCTCTTCTTCCACATCCATTTGTCTCATATTTAAAGCATTCCATCATTCAGTCCTTGAAAAAAACTTTGCCCATATTACTCAAGTTTCACCTTACAGTCCCCCTATCCTTCCTCTACCCCACCTCCTCATCTGAATCCCCCCAGCATCCCTTCCATGGTGCTACACCAGCTTTCGAAGTAATTCTTACAGCTCGTAATAGTGCTCTGGTGGCACGTGACACTGCTCCTCCCAGTCCCCCATCAAATTACACTCATAAAACAACCTGTTCTGGGCTCACTGCTGTCACCTATCTGTTATACATCCCAATCTGCAATATATTTTAAAAGTTATTGTATTCAAGATGTTCTGAAGGAATTTTATTGTATTACAGCTTTACCTATTCAAGCAGCTGTGTAAAATACGAGACCCCACTAGTATGAAGTATTTATCTGGATTGTACCTTACTGCAAACGGAAGTTTACGGAGGTTAAATTAACAAACAAATTCTTGTTTTATGCAGAAATCAAGCAGTAATTAGTGAATGTTCTAGTGGGAACTCTTGCAGTTTAGTTATATTTCACCAGAAGAGGCATGTGAATTGCCCCTGCTTTTGAAAATGGTCAGGCATTTTTAACAAATTTATTTATTATTTTAAAAAATAGGGGGGTTTTTAAATGAGGTTTAAAATAACCCCAAAATGTTATAATCAATCTCTTTTCAACAGACTTTATTACTTAAAAAAGTGAAATCTCAACCCATATTTTCTACTAGAAAATCAAACAACAATGAAGGGCTTGTGTTAATGTCACAAAAAGGCAATAACAAGAAAATACAGCTTTCTAACTTTAGCTTTACTCAAGTCACTCTACACGTATGCACCTAATCTGTTTTGGCCATAACGTTCACCAGTAAAACATTCTAAATGCATAGGTCATGAAGTCTTTAATCTTTTTCTGCATTATTACAGGAGCAAAATTTTATAGGTCAAAGAGAGCTTTTCCGTGACTGCTCATTTTGCCAAGCAGATCTAAATCTTACCTTTGCTCCTCTCATAGCCTTTTCTTCCATAAGGAATTCTGTTCACAGAAAGGATATACCCATCTTCTGTTGTCACCTCGTACTCCTCACTGGGGTATCCCCTGAAAGTAATAATTTGACTCTGAAGAAAGAAAAGAAACCGCCTTGGAGTCAGACTGCCAGCCTCCTCAGTTAATTAACACATGCAAAGTGAAATTAAAGGATGTGGTACGAATGCACCACACCACCTGCCTATTTAATGCAGGTGAAATAAGTTACGAGACTTATCCCAGTACAGTCAGGAACTAGCCAAAGCACAAACCCTATCCTAGGCATTCAGGAGGACTCTCTAGCTTATCCCCATCAACTGTCATATGAGTTACATGCTGCTTACAGTGAGAAAGCAGACTGAAATGTTGAAAAGAAAATGATCATAACAGGGTGAAACACCGATACATAGATTTGGCAGACAAAAATGGAAACTGTCTGCTCTCAAAGAAAGCAGTATCTTCCAATAAGAAACAGGAGAGGACAGCAAAAAGCCACTGGCACCACAGCAGCATACGGAAGGAGAGAAGAGTCCACCTCTCTTGAAGGGAAAGGCTTCTTTAAAAACATTTCAGATTTACATCTGATCTTCACGCTGAATTCTCTGTTACACAGAGTTAAGGCAAGGTGCTGAACTGAACCACAAACACAGCAACTTTAAAAGGCTGAAGTCACACTTCACTTGTGTGAGCTGCTGACGTTTGCCAGCTTGGCTCATAGTTTCATGTGCCATTTCTTACCTTTCTCCTCAACCTTACATCTGTTGCAGAGCTTTTAAGGGACTTTGCTGACAAGCCAAAGAAGAAAATAATAGAACCCACCCCCCCCTTTGTTTAACACAATGATTTCATTCATAGGTTTCTCTCCTATCTCTTACATCTGAGGCTTTATGTTACTTTCATTTGATCCAACTCCATTCAGGACAGAGAACTCGTTATTTAATTGGATTTATGACAGCAACTGCGCCTTGAGAAAATGTGAGAAATGCAAGACGTGATCAGAGTTCTATAAAGGCTGCTGGACAAGGAGAAGGAGCATTTACTTAAATGCACTATTTCTTTTAAATATGTCTTTAATCATCCACAGTGACATTACCATTCCAAAATTATTTTAAGGCTAAACTCCACCCAAATGCTATTAGCCTTAGACTAAATGACTGTTTCCAATCCTCAAAATGATACTTAGATGATAGTGAAGAGTGAACTACTTCTTTCCTAATAGACCTTAAGCATTTCTAGCTGGAAGTATCTTCTCGCACATGTGAAAAAATGTCACAGTTTAGATGGGGCGGGAGAAAGAGCAACCGGGTGCTAACAGCAAAGAATAAAGTGAAAACAGTTAATGCTGAATGGGAAGAAAAGCAGTTATGGGTCAGAACACGGGAGCATGGTGCCAGCGGCAGAAGTATGCTTCACAAACGCACACTTTTCTAGCAGTTGCGACAGTCCTGCCTCTTGCAAAAAAACCCCACGGGTGTGGGTCAGAAAACGTGCAAGGGGAAGAGTAGCCACAGAACAACTGGGGACCAAGAAGGACCTGGAAGAACGAGATGACAAAAACGACATTTCAGAAGCAGAGGGTGTAAGCAGCAGCCTCAGGGTGACCGCTGACCAGTGGCTGAAAGCTCCCGGGGCTGTCCCCGCGGCTGCCGAGGGCGGGAGGCACCAGGCTTGCGCCCGTGGAGCTGCAAAGGGGCCGCCCGCCGCCCAGATGCCCCGCTGCTCCTCTTCTCGCCCCGTTACAACCCCGCGGCTACACCCGGTGACAAGTCTCGGGCATTTTTCCCTCACCGCCGCGCCACTCACAATGTTCATGTTCGTTTCGGGGTCCACATTTCTCCTCCCTCCGGCGAACGCACCCGAACCGGCGATGCTCTGCAGCAGGAAAGCGGCGACCACCAGGCCCCGCATCCTGGCGCTGTTGGGGGAAGGCGGGAGGCCTCGGCTCGCCGCGTTGAACTAGAGGCCGACGCTGTAGCAGCAGCGAGCGGCCGCCGACGAGGCTTAACGCACCACCTCCGCCGGGTGCGGCGACAGTGCCGGTCGGAACCCCGTGATAGGGGCGGGGCAGCGGCTCGGCTGACAGGGCGAAGGCGGCCGCCGTCCTGTCAAGCGGCGGGGTGGCAGCCGCGGGCCGGGGGCGTTGTTCAGTCCTGAGCGGCTAACGAGCGCGGCGGGCCCCGCCGCACGGCCCTGCCGGGCAGGGCGCCCGGGGGTGTCCCGCACCTCTTCGCGCCTCTCCCTCGGGGGGAGCGCAGCCCGGCGGGGCCACTTGGCCCGATCCCCCCGGGGGGAGCACCTCGCACTGGGCCGAAGTCACTCCGGCAGTCGTGGAGTGAGTCCCCGACTGCCCATCAAACTCCCCGGGGGGAGTC
>JAAGNO010000261.1:0-84550 GCA_033439905.1 Ceryle rudis
GGATGCAGGAGGAACAGAGTGACAAGGGACGAGGAAAAGGCTGAGGTACTTAATGCCTTCTTTGCTTCAGTCTTCAATAGCAGGGCTAGTTGTTTGCTGGGTAGCCAGCCCCTCCAGCTGGAAGACAAGGATGGGGAACAGAGGAGGCCTCCATAATCCAAGAGGAAATGGTCAGTGACCTGCTGCACCACCTGGACATACAGAATTCTATGGGGCCAGATGGGTTACACCCCAGAGTGCTGAAGGAACTCACCAAGCCACTCCTCATGATTTCTCATCTCTCCTGGCTAACTGGGGAGGGCTCAGCAGATTGAAGGTTAGCAAATGTGATGCCCACCTACAAGAAAGGCCAGAAGGAGGATCTGGGAAACTACAGACCTGTCAGTCTGACCTAAGTGCCAGGGAAGGTCATGGAACAAATCATCTTGAGTGCCATAACAGGCCATTTACAGGAGAACCATGTGATCAGGCCCAGTCAGCCCAGGTTCATGAAGGGCAGGTCCTGCTTAATGAACCTCATCTCCTTCTATGACAAGGTGACCCACATGGTGGATGAGAGAAAGGCTGTGGATGTTGTTTACCTGGACTTCATCAAAGCCTTTGATACTGTTTCCCGTAGCATCCTCATGAAAAAACTCACTGCCCTAGGCCTGGATGGGTGGACACTCTGCTGGGTCAAGCGCTGGTAGGATGGCTGGGCCCAGAGAGTGGTGGTGAATAGAATTAAGTCCAGTTGGTGGCCAGTCATGAGTTGTGTTCCCCAAGGCTCAGTGCTAGGGCCACTCCTGTTTAATAACTTAATCAATGACCTTGAGGAGGAGATTGAGGGCACCCTCAGTAAGTTTGCAGATGCCACCAAGGTCAGTGGGAATGTTGACCTGCTTGACTGTAGGAAGGCTCTTCGGAGGGACATGGACAGGCCGGATCAGTGGGCTGAGGCCAATCATATGGGCTTCAGCAAGGCCAAGTTCTGAGTCCTGCACTTGGGCCACAACAACCCAAGGTAGCACTACAGGTTTGGGAAGGAATGGCTGGAAAGCTTCTCAGGGGAAAGGGACCTGGGGATGTTAATCAACAACAGGCTGAACATGAGCCAACAGTGTGCCCAGGTGGCCAAGAAGGCCAACAGCATCCTGACCTGCATCAGGAATAGTGTGGCCATCAGGACTAGAGAAGTGTTTGTTCCATTGTATTCGGTATTGGTGAGGCTGCACCTTGAGTACTGGGTTCAGTTTTGGGCCCCACAGTATAAGGCAGACGTTGAGGTGCTGGAGCAAGTCCAGAGAAGGGCAGCTAAGCTGGTGAAGGGTCTTGAGAATAAATCCTGTGAGGAGTGGCTGAGGGAGCTGGGGTTGATTAGTCTGAAGAAAAAGAGTCTGAGGGGCAACCTTATAACTCTCTACAACTACCTGAAAGGAGGTTGTAGAGAGGTGGGGGTTGGTCTCTTCTCACAAGCCACATCTGATAGAACAAGAGGAAATGACATCAAGTTGTCCCAGGGAGGTTTAGGTTGGACATTAGGAAAAACTTCTGTATGGAAAGTGTTATCAGAGACTGGAACAGGCTGCCCAGGGAGGTGGCTGAATTGCCACCATCTAGATATGGTGCTTAAGGACAGGATGTAATAGTGGCCCTGGTGGAGTTAGATGACAGTTGGACTTGATCATCTTAAGGGTCTTTTCCAATCACAACAATTCTGTAATCCTGTGATTCATACCTGTGGTTTCTGTGTGGTATCTTCAGATGCCACTGTTTTCTTACAGAATAATTGTTCTTCATGAAGTACTTTGAGGTAGGATTTGCTTGTTTGTAAGAAGTAAGTCAGAGGCTACTTTTGTCTATCATTTATTATGTGTTTTAGTCTTAAAGGCTCTTGTTTCAGATAACATTACTGAACTTAAAAAATATTTTGGATTACAGAAAGCAGAACAATGGGGTTTTGCTGCAGCCAATGAATTCATACATTTCCTCATTAATATGTTACCTTTATGTATCTCTAAAAAGGCATTGTCCAGGTCTTCCTGGAAGCACTGTCACTACGTCTTAGCTTTCTGCTCCTTTCTGGAGTTCTCCTTTTGGATACTAGCTGAGTAAGTCTCAGTCTAAATCAGCTTGCACCCTTACTTAACCAGCAATTTTTTAAAAAATCCAAATCTGCTGTTTCATGCTTTTAACTGCTCGGGTTGAACAGCAGCAGTTTGGTAATAGGCAGTTACAAAATATTAAAAGGGTAACAAATTCTCATTACCCGAGTTAAGTGAGGAAATGATCAATTTGGCTGAGGTACCTTCTTATCATAATTCCATAGGTAAGACTGCGATTCTAGTACTTAGTATCTTGATGTGCTCAATTAAGCAAAAATAAAGGTATTTCTCCTCCCAAGGAAAGCCTAGAGAATCTTTACAATCTTCTTCAGAGCCCATTGATGTCTCTGTGGCATCTCTATGAAATTATTTGAAATAAGGTATTACTGATAACATCTTTAGTACTATTGTTTTTCATTTTCCTTTTGCTTCCTCTTGTGGCTGCATTATGCAAGAGATAGTGCAAGCATGAAAAAGATACAATAACTATCCTGTAGAGTTTGCAATTTTATGTATGTGTAATGTATAACACTTTATAATGGGTGATCAGACTCCAGGAACTGAGCTAAGAAAGCATATATATGCATTACTGCTTAAATCCATGCTTTTTGTCTAGAAATGTAATATGTGTAATGCAAAACGAAAGATTAAGTTAAGACAAAAGAATATGGCACTTTGTTAACACTTAAAATTGAAGGATTTTTGTAAAATTTTTTTAAGAAACTAGATACTTAAATATTTTGGATTTGATCCCTCCTGTACTCCAGGATTAAATTTTTGAACATCCTTAATCTGAGAACCACCTCCAAAGGGTGTTTGAGTATTTTTAGTAGATTTTAGAGCCCTGCTCCACAGAAAGAAATTGAAATAAAACCTACCTTGTTGTGGGTGCTTTGTAAACCCCAATGAATGTGCAGGGAAGGAATCAACAATAAAATTCAAGTTACTTGTCTTTGTGGGCAGTCTTTACTGTTAAGTTATTGCTAACAGTCTGGGGTGCATTTACTATGAAATTCCTGTGGCTACCACATGATCTTGTGCCAATTTACCTCCTTTTAGTCTATGCTAACCTGGAAAATTAACTGGGTAATTTAAGAAAGTGCATATGAAAAATGAACTCACTTTCTCAGTTTGTAGGGAAGTCTTCAGTCTGCCAGTGCAACAAAAGACAGAATTAGTCTTACTGAATCCACTGGGCTTGGAAGGGACCTCTAGGGGTGTAACCTCCTGCTCAAGGGAGGTCCAGTAAGAGCAGGTTGCCCTGGACCCTGTCCAGCTGATGAAGCAATGGAGATATCTCAGTCTCCCTGGACAGCCTGCTGCATTTTTTGGCCGCCCATACAGTAAAAATTCTCTTCCTTTTATCAGTTTGGATTTCCTGTGTCCCAACTTCTGTCTTTTGCTTCTTTTTCTTAACTCTGAGAGTCTAAGCTGAGCCTGACACCATTATTCAACTAATCTTAGTAATCACATGTAGACTAATAGATTCTGATCTGATCTATAATTCAATATAGCAATAACATGAATTTTAAATTATTTAAAATACATGAAAAAAACTTCTTGTAAGAAATGTAATCACAAATGCTCTGATGTCAGAAGGCATTTTCATTTTCTTCTTTATGTTTTTCTCCTTCACCTCTGTATCATCTGCAAAATTATCCCCATATTAAATTGACATAGAGTGTCTTTAACTAAAATCTTCGTGTATACGAATATATACACACAAGAATACATGTGTTTGCTTGTATGTAGGTAGGGAGGTTTTAATCCAACCTTTTACTTGCACCAGAGGAAAAGAAGCTGTGTTGGGGAGTACATATCCAGATAGAAAGGTACTTTTGTTCATTTAGAAAACACATTATTATGGCATACAGTTGCAGTAAACTGAATACAATCTTGTAGCTGTCAGCCTAATCTTTTTCTCATGGAAGCTCAACAGAACTTTTCCATCAAATTCCTGGGAAGCAGGATTCAACTCAGAGTAACAAAGCAGCATTATTAAGGTAGAGTGAGTAGGCTGCATAGGTGCTAATCATCATAGCAATGTCAAACAATGGTGACGTCTACTTTAAATCAATTAGTTAAGTATAAGAGCAGGGAAGGTGAAAGTACAACTGTTTTTTTCCATGCTAATAGCATCTTGGTAAAAATTTTAGGTACTTGAAAGTGAATTAAGAACTGTATTTCTATTTTCAGTCATTATATAGGCTCTATGCAGACTGTCTTAAAGGGGCTAACAGTTTATTCTGGAAAAGGAATTTGGATGCCAGTTAAGTCACTTTGGTCCTTTGAAAGTGTTGTATTTTTTATTCCTATTAAATTATTAATGGGTATTCATGTTAATTCATGTTAAACATATATACATAAAAAAACATATGTACATACATATAAACATATATAAGAGTTCCTTTTTTTGCTAGTGGAATTTCTGCTTCCACTCAAAAAACTACAGGTTCCCAGTTGATTGAGTTAGCATGCTTAGGAAATTAGTTCCCTCACCTAAGACATGGTAACTCACCCTGAGGCAATCAGTGGCAGAAGATATTCCTGCTCCTAGGCTCCCTCCAGCCTCTCATTAACACATCACATCTACAGTCAAACCACTCATGTGAGTCAGCACCTGCCTGACTTATCAGTCAAAATGAGCTGGTTGAGCCAAAAATTACTCTTTCCTTTTACAGACAAAGAACAAACTCAAACAAGTCACATAAGCAGCTGACCTGAGGAATGGAAAACTCTCGACTTGGCCTATTAGTGCTTGGAAGGCTCAAAGTGGTCATTAGCTGATAAGTTTTCACATTTGCATACTGAATGTCTGTCCATACCCTGAAAGTTGTTTTATTTTGTTAGAATTCATCCACCGTGAGTTCTACCGTAGTAGTAGTATTGCACCATTGTAAGCTGTTACGTTATTACAAACCCTCCGTCCCCTCACCCTTCCCCCTGAAAAAAATCACAACAGTTTTAGTAATTCCTTCATGTCTTTACTAGAAAATTAGAATAACAAAACATTTAAGCTGCATTACTCAGGCAGATAAAAGCAGGCTTCTTTGGAATATGATGGTATCGGGTAGGCTGGCAAGCCAGCATCTATAATTTCCCTACATAGGTATTAAGTCTTCAGCAGTTAAAGGTGTTATCCTCTGTTGTACAATACTGTAGTGCAATGTCTAAATCAAGCCCCAAAGAAAAGGGCACATCTCCTTCTCTCTTTTGAGCCACTAACAATCCGAGATACCGAGTACATGACGAGCAAAGCCTTTGAGACAGGGGTTCTGAGGATGGATTTTTGTGCATTATCCACTGTAGTTAAATCCATTCTTCTGCCTTGGGATTGAATATGTATATGCCTTATACTAAAGAGCTCAGCCTCTTCCTAGGGAGACTGAAATTCATCTCATTCACTTGTAGCCTATTTAAGCATCTTTCATTCACTGGGACTTTTCTGATAAGCTATCCTCAGCTTACAGAAACTTCAAAGCTGAGGCAAAGTTATTAAAAAGAGAAAGAAAAATAAATAGATTTTTAAAAACCCACAAACAAAAATATCAAAACAAACCTGCACCTTTGGTTCCAGCTTCAAATGAGACAAAAATTGATTAAGAGTCCAAGATTTGCTTTGTTGTAACCATTTCCACATTCTTATGGAAATCAAATGTTGTCTCTTTCATTACCCTTTTTATTCCAGCATCTACTTAAAACTTAAGGGATAAGTAACTCTTAGCCTGGCAGTATTAGTAAGACATTGCAATTAGGAGGCCTGTGGCTAGAGATTTGTTATAGAGTTGCCACTGAAGTAAACAAAGTAAGAGAATTAAATGATTTAGAAAGAAAACACAACAAAATCACATCTAAAAGTTGGAAGAGTTAATTTATTCTCTAGCTGTGTTCAGTCATTCCTGAGGAGGAAAACCATTAAGTCTTAGATGGCTTCCTGAGTTGGTCATTGGCCTGTCTTGCCTTGGTTTCCATAAATGTGAATTAATAATTACACATGTCTTTGTCATTGTCAGGGACAATTATTATGCAGAAAATGCCTAGACATCATCAGCTAAAAGACAGTATAAAAAGCCTGTCATTGTAAAATTGATGGAAGTACTTTCAGAAGCAGTGGTACTAATTTGAAAGTTAGGATGACGTGAGCTTTCTTTATAAACAGTCCTGGGGCACAGCCAAGATTAGATGGCAGTGGGAACCCAGGAGAAAGTGCCCAAAGGGAGCTGTTCACACACTGATTTTGTTGGAAAGAGCAGTGCTCTTGAGTATTGGCTCTGCAGTGTGTGCATAACTCTTTTAGGACGGGTAAGTCAGAGCAGGCACTTATTCCATCTGGCAATGGCAGCAGCTGACCCAGAAGCCAGGATTGCCAAGCCACCCAAAGGCTGTGAACAAAGAGAAGGAATGTTCTGTGAATTAGAAAGAGGAAGGAAGGAGATAAAAAAAAAAAAAAACTCAGCTTTCTGCTTTTCCTAATGCGGATCAAAAGGGAACAGGCAACAGAGAAAGAAAGAGAAGAATAATGGTGGTCAAATGAACTTTCTCAGGAGTTACGTTGCTGAATCAGCCATTTCTCTCATCTCTTTTTTTTCCTGTCTCACCCAGCACATCAGAAGCCTGTTCTTTCTGAAGTTAACTCTGTGTCTGACCCTCCTCCACCTTGGAATAAGACAGCCATTTTCAGATCCTCTAGAGAGGACACTGTGCAGTCCACTTCTTATCCTCAGAAAAGCTTCCCTGACAAAGGCCCCAGTAAAGGACCTAACAGATTCAGAAAACAGTCACTCCTCCTTACAACTGCTTTACAATAAAACCTTACACTAGTGCTGCAAGGCCCTTTGAGTACAGGTTTGAAAGTCCTAAACCCAAACATAATCTCTTGATAAATGAAGCTCAACGTAAACCAGAGTTGCCATCAAAATCTCCCAATTCTCATCAGTTTTGAAAGGACACAGCTCATTGCAGCCTCCTGAGTTCAACAATGGAATGGATACCTTCAGTGTGTGTACAGGTTCAACTAGCCTAAATATCAATCAAATAAGGTTAATGCTGTCCCTAAAGCTACTCTTGTAAGCCCTTCAGCACTCAAGGATGAGAAGGAAGATGACAGATACACTGCTGCAGCCACAGCAAGAGGTGTATTTAACAGCAGTGATGGTGTATTGAGCTCCATAGCAACGGGAGTTAGTATTTTTGTAACACAGGGAGCCATTCCAGAAAGAACAGAGAAAGAAATCTATTTCAAAATCTGCAGAGACAATATACTTGCACCTTTGGACAAAGGTGAAATTCTTCTTAGCTCCTTGGAAATGTGTGGGCCTCATAGACTAAAATTCCTGAAGCCATTGGAGCTGCACCTGCCATATTGTGACCCCAATCACTTAGAAATATTGTTAGCTGACTAAGTAAATAATGTGAAACGTGGGATGGACCTTACCTATAAACCAAATTACTATTTCAAGGCCAGAAAGAGAAGCTTGCAAATGTAAATTCAGAAACCACAGAAAACAGCAGCTGAACAATTTCTTTAAAATCTTCTGAGTCTGGATGCTTGGCTGACGATTTGTTGTTGTTGTTGTTCCAGTTCTTTAAGCAGGCCATATGAAGACCTCATCCTGAACATGCAGTGGGACCATGTGTTCAAGGACCTTGCTTTTTCTGTTGTCCTGATGATCTGTAGCCTCCAGTAGAAGCTTTCTCTGCCATATGTCTAGTCACTGATGAAGACAGTAAGAATGATGGCACTGCAGTACAGTACCACCAACAAGACCACATTGCACTTTGTTTACAGGTTGAAGAGGTATAGTTGGAGTAGCTGAATATATTACTGAAGCTGAGAGAGCAGTCAGTTTGGTCTGTCTGCCTAGCTATTCTTGTTATGTTCATTTGGACTCATACTAGCTGGTCCATATCTTTCCTGAAGTTCAGCATTCAGGCTAGCTGTGGTATTCCTCCATAAACTTTGCACAGAGGAACACATTATAATAGGAATAATTGTTGTTACACTGAAACAGTAATAATTATTACATTCCTGTATTTCTGTCTTTCACACATCAACCCATCTTGTAATACGTCTATCTTGTGATCCTCTCGGGCTTCCTGATCCTCTTCTGCACTATCATTACTCAGTAAATTGTTCTTCATTTTCTGTTTCTGCAGGTAATCATCTCCTGCCTGTGTATAATATTATCCATTTTCCTTTCCTGAATTCCATCTTTCTAAATCAAGAGAACTGAATTCTAAACCAATCTTCAAACATTTTTCAGCCCGTCCTTCTGTCTTTCACCATCCATGCCACTGACTGTGACACTGGATGGATATAGACCCAGGGCAGAAGATTGTCCGTAGAGCTTACTTTATACATTTTCTACATAATTTATTTGATACACGCTTCTATTTTGATAATGAACCATTGCTAACTGTTCTGAGTAGCACCATCCAAACATTTTTCATCCTAGTTGCAGCAGTTCCTGTAAGCTTTCTCATGAGAGTGTTATGTGAGACTACTCTTGTAGGCTTTACCAATGTCAAGACAAGTGAGATCCAGAAGCTTTCCTCCATGAGACCCCCTGCTACAGGATCTTTTCCTTTAACCACAAAATGCACAAATATACCATATTTTACTGCTGCATTTGCATTTTAATAGGTGTAAAGTACCAATAGGTTAAATAAAAAATAGCATAGTGTTTTGAGATAGCTAAAACATGGATTAATTTAGACAATGTACTAGTGGTTTGTGTTGAAGAAAGATTTGAGTTTTAAAGGCATCTGCAACTGTGTAATAGTCTGTGTGTACCAATACATAGAAATCCTCTTAATTTCCGTTCTACCAGTAAATACCTATTTTCTGCTCTATATTAGCTAATCCTTCCCCTTGCACACTCTTGTCTTTACATCCCACAATATATTCATATCAGAAAGAATGCAGTTCATTGTGGTCTTTATGTAGGCAAAATTCCGTTTAAAAATTGTACTGGGAGCGGAGACTAAACATGCATGTGCACACATAAAGAGACGCATTCATCATATTTAAATATTCCTTTCATTATGAAGAATAGCCTTTTTAGCAGGAGAGCAGCAACGTGTCTGGATGCTCCATCCAGTGTATTATGTCAACTCTATCAAATATAATACATTTTTTTTAAAAAACACTCTTCTGTTGATACGCAGTTGTCTCTTGTGATGTTTTTGCATTGTATTGGGTTTGTATTTGCTTTGGGCAGGGAAGCTGACCTAGACAAACTGCAGATTTGGTCCTTTCTTACCTCAGTTATTCTGATTCTAGATGTAACTATGAAATTTACTTGGTATTAATACAAACATTTTTTCATGTGTATTTAAACCCAAGGACTTCTATGAATTATAGGAAAAGCATTATCTGGCTCAGTCTTTGAAAACAAAACTAATTCCAGGACAACAAGAGCTTGAACATAAATGACAGATTTACCTACTTTCACTTGTTTTCAGGAGAGGATTTCATAGCGCAGAAGTGGGCCAGGTTCCAGGATACTCTCCAGGGTGTCTACTTTTAATAGTTGAAATAGATATGTGCTGAGGATATATTTCAGACGTTTTCAAAGATAAGAATATGCATGTCAGTAAATCTGGAAACTAAGAAATGTCCAGTATAATATCACATAATTGGTAAGAGTGTGCTTTATATTAGTGATTTTTAAAGAATCTTTTAAGTATGGTTCATCTGCTATAAATTTCATCAACATGACAGCAAATATTTTTTATTGCTGATTATATTAGATAAGGAGCTCCTGTTCAAAGGAACGCATGGCTGCATGATATATTGCTGTTAACTGCGTCTCATTCAAAAGCTGATATGCCAATACTAATATTCTCTCTCCTTCCCTCATTTTTTTCACAAAAGTTTCATTTATCTGAGTGGATTTTTTGTGAACAGTAGGGCTATGATATTTAAGATCCATTGAGTTTACGAATGCCATTCAAATAGAGTATTTAGCATAATTGGCAAAAGGAAGACCGGTGCCATTTGCTAGTGCATTGCGTCAGATCCATCACTATCCTCCAGCTGCTTTACACTGGATTTGATTCATAGGCAGGAATTTTAATTGAGTGTTTCTGCTAAGTCAAATAAGCTGGGAACCAGCTTGTGCTGCAGAAACACCATGGCTAATGGGAGCAAAAGCTTTAATTTTCTCACATAGTGAAGACTAATGTTTGCTTGAGACAGTGATAAATGAAGCCTTACCTCATTGCTCCTGCTCAGCTTTATGAGAGCAAGATGATACCAAAAAATGTGGTTTCTTTTTTGACAATTATAAATATTTCTTGTGGCAGTTTATTTTCTTCTTATACCAGATTATTGATTAATGGATTTTGTTATGGGCTCAGACTTTGTGTTTGTCATATTGGGGTCAGCGACTAGAGTTTGCGATTGGGGTAAGGAGTGGGAGTAGAGGTGGTAGGTAGGACTCAGGCTTACGGTTAGTGGTTGGAGTTAGTGTAACGGCTTAACAAATGTGGGCTCACAATCCATGTCCCATCACCCGAATCCTCCTTACAGCCACAAAATCACCCTTCCTTGTTGACCCAGCTCTCTCACACCCTTCGTGTCCTCATGTGCCAGCCTCCAGCACTGCCCCCAGTGTTGGCCTGCTGCCCTGGCCAATCAGCTTCCACCTCACAAATGCCTGTCTGCTGCCCTGGCCAATCAGCTTCCAACTCACAAATGCCTGTCTGCTGCCCTGGCCAATCAACTTCTGCCAGCACAGCTGTCCTCCCCACTGCCACCACAGCTTTGGCCTCTTGCGGCCATCTCTGTCTCAGTGGCCCCACTCTCTCCATGGGCCTCTGCCCACCTTCCACCTCCCAGGCACAGGCACCCGAGAGCTGGGGTCAGGAGCAGGGGCCAAGAAGGAGGGTTTGGACTTAGGTTTTGAGCATCTGCGCAGGCTTACGGTGAGGGGGTTGACCTCACCTTTTGGTAGAGTGATTAGGCTTTGGAGTTTCAGAAGGGTTTTTGGTGAGGGTTGCAAAGGGTTTGTGGTTAGCAGTTAGGATGTAGGTTGGGCACTGAGTTGGGAGTAACAGTGAGGGCTGGCGTTAGGGATAGGGAGAGCCATTTAAGGCTAGCAACGAGGGCAAGGGTTTAGCGTGGGGATAAGATAAAGGGTTAGGCTTTTGGTGTTTGGCTTTGTGGATAGGGCTTGGTGTTAGGGGTTAGAGGAGGGTCCTGGGGTAAGGGCTAGGGGTCAGGTAACAAGGGCTTAGTGTTAGTAGCCAGAGTTAGGGTTAAGGGCTTTGAAAATGTGCTTTTACATTCACCGTACCAACTACATTGACATCACTTTAATTGACAAGAAAAATTTAAAATAAAACACAACCATGAGTCAGCAATGTGCCCTGGCATCAAAATGGGCCAACAGCCTCCTGGGCTGCGTTGGAATGTTACCAGCTGCTTGAGAGATGTGATCATTCACCTCTACTCAGTACTAGTGAAGCTACATCTGGCATACTGGGTCCAGTTCTGGGCTCCCCAGTACAAGAGAGACATGGACATACAGGAGAGAGTTCAGTGGAGGGCCTCAAGGATGATTATGGGGATGGAGGAACTGTCCTGCGAGGAAAGTCTGAGAAAGCAGGGTCTATTAAACTTAGAGAAGAAGAAGATCGAGGTGCTCTTATCCATGTACCTAAATGCCTGATGGGAGGGAGTAAAGAGGACAGAGACAAACTCTCTTGGTGATGCCCAGTGTCAGGACAACGGCTCATGGGCACAAATCAAAATACAGGAAATTTCATCCGAACACAAGAAAACCCCAATCTGCTGCTACTTTGAGTAGACTACATGATCTCTAGAGAATCCCGACAACCTCAAGTGTTCTATGATTTACAAGAAAATTATTTGCATTAATGTTTGTTTCATTTTTGCTACCAGAAGTATAAAGGTCCACAGTCAAGTATGACTAAGCTAGGTATCTCATTCCTGCATGGTCGCACCTCGCTTTTGTACCCTAGCCCTTCAGGGAACAGGAGCAGAGGTGGACTAATCTTTAGAACATAGGGAACTTCGTCTTTTAATTAATCAGTGAATGACCCTGTTATTTTGTGGCTGTACTTGAATTTTATTCAAGATACAAACTCCAAATTTCTTTCTCAAAATCATAGGAAGTCCTCTGCATGCCTAAGAAAGATAAAGCTCCTAGTCCAAGTTTACAGATTTTGCAGCATAAGGCAGTAATTTAGCTCCATGTAGGAAAAGAATGCACAGGGGTGGTGTTCAGAGTTTACCTGCTGTTTGGTAGATCTAATGTGCAACACGAGGAAAGTAAATTGCCTCATTACATACTCCTCTCAGAAGAAAAGTTATAGGATCTCTTAGATTTATGCTACTCAGGGTGCTCTTAAAGTGATATGTTTTATACATTATTTGGATTTCATAACTCAGGATTATTCTAGCAAATAATCAGAGCGCTAATTTTAATTAGAGGGAAATGCATACTGTTAGCATGCGTATATGCAAAGTCCTGTATTTGTGTGCAAATTTTTCAAGGTGGCACTGATGACAATGGTTGCTCTCACAAAGGGAACAGGATATTCTGCAAATTTAATTTTACGTTTGCAGTGGAGCAGTCTATTCAGAAAGAGTTCACCTTTGGGAATATTGTCCTCTGAATCTCCTGTGGTTAAGAGGTCAGCATTGTATCTGACCTCTCACCTGTTCTGTTTGACTGAAAGTATTTGTTTTTCAGCTTTGCTTTTTTGCTGGTTTTGTCAAGTTGAATCTTTTCTGCTGCTTTGAACCTGATCTCCCATCCTTCCCCTGCAATGCGGAGTGTAGTTTATATTCTGCCGTGTCACAGGGAAGTAGAAAGGCTGCTGACTACATGTAAAATTTTCCCTCTGACTCCACCCTAGTCTTTCAGAGCACTCTGATCATTTAGAATAAGGCATGTGGAGCCATCTGCTCTCTGGCAGATTCTTTTTTTCTCAAGTCTGGAGAGATTAGAAGGCTTTTGGAAGATTTGCCCAATTCTCCCCCTCTCTTTGGGAGCAGCAGAGATCAGCCAAAGTTGCAGAGGTCTCAGAGAGATGAACTTGAAGGATCTAAGAGGTTATGGGCTTTGCTTTAAGCAGATCTCCTCTGTCCAACTTGGAGATCAAGTCTAGCATATCAAATCTAATGTGTGGACTCTCTGACTTTTGCCATGTGGGCAGTTGTAGCACCATGGATGTAAGAGAAGGAAATTCAGTGATTGCACAGTCCTGAGAATCCTCCCTCTTTTGTGTTACTTAGGTACAGATGAGCAGCTGTGACTCAGGTTAAAAAAGGCAACAATTCAGTGACACTAAGCAAGCTCAAATGCATGTCTGGAGGCAAGGTTTCTGTGGGACCCACTATAGAAAAGCTACTAGCATGAAGATGCCACCTGGAGCTGTTACCTTGAAAGAAGCAGTAGTATAACCCAAAACCAAGTCAAGTCACATTGTGAACCCTTTGACTCCCGCCTTCTGAGGAAGCATGAGTGGAATGGCACTCCAGTAGATCTGTGCTCTGATGGAGGAATTGGGAATAGGATTAATTTGTCACAATTACTTTAAACATAGCGAATAATGAGCTGTACAACTAAGAAGACCTGAGAAAAGGGTTTTTTATGAGAAATGTAAAATCGAATCATGTTGTAGTCGAAACGAAAACATAATAGAACATACATTAGTTAAAGAAGGTTATCAGATTCATTTTTGCCCTTCCCATGAGAATACAAAGCTTATTTTCACTCTGCACCAGATCCCTGCTTACACATCTACTGTATTGAGGCCTTAAATTATAGTAGCTTCAGGTATATTCAAATAGAAAACTACAATATAATTTGCTCTTTTCCAGTGACTGTGTTGCCAAGAACACAAAGCACTCTGTCAAGAGAAGGATTTAAACTGTGTTGGACCATTAGTATTATCTGCAAAGTAGACCTCTAAAAAGTACCCAGTAAAACTGATTACCTGTCTGCATGACCAGTGTGAGAGACCCCATTGCTAATAAATGTACCTATAGCTTCGTTACTACGGAAGAGCTTTGTGTGGTCTGATTTAGGTACAGTGATCCATTAGGAGTTCAGCAGATGGAAACTGTCTTCATGAGCTCTTTGCTAACAATTCCAAATTACAGGAAAAAAGAAAATGCTGTATTATATTCTTAACCTTTGATGAATAAATTGTCCTTTAAGTTTTTTAAGATATTTTTTAAACAGTTAGCACTATCTCTGTCACTATCCTTCTGTTCTTTTTCTTGTCCCTTCCGTCCTTCTCCCAAACATTGACATCTGTGAAGCTAGCGTATGGTTTCACCGAGCCATAGATACTAACCAGGATTTTGTTATGAAATATAAATTACTTTATTGTATGGTACACAGTAAAGCTACGTGAAATACTGATGTGTATCCTCAGTATTGTTGTTTTGCCATCATGTGCAGATTGATTATCTTAACCGGTCCAAGTAGAATTTTCATGGCAATGACTTAAGAAATGTTTGAACACTGCAGTAATTAAGGAATATGTGAACAATGCATTATGACTTGGAGTGAGTGGATTTGATATTTGTTGGAATAGTTACATCTATGCATTTTATTTAATCTTTAATAAAAGAATGTATCATAAGGATCCATTTTGGTTTTATTTTAATGTACAGTTTCAAGCAATATTATAGCAGAAGTGAGGAAGAAAATATTAGCAAGTAACTAGCAGTTGCTTCATGGACAGTTAAAACAGGGTAATGTCTAGTTGCAGTTCTCTCTGGCTGTATCACTCTCCTGTCAGAATCTTGTTCTGTTTTGGACATGAAGTAAAAAAACAAAGTAGAAAAGCTACTTCTTTATGAATCCAATTTAATCTCTTTTGACACTGGTAGACAGGCTCATTAATTTCAGTGGGTGTTGGATCAGGGCATAGATCTTGAAGCCTAAACTTACTTTTCCAAAAATAGATTACATTCTTATTTCTTCATTATGGCCTAATTTAAAGTCCCTTGAATCAGACTATTAACAAAAAAATTATCCTATCTCAGAATATAATACAGATAAAACTAAAATTCCACTCAACATTCACATAGCACTTTTCCTCTTCAAAGCACTTTAGAAACACTGATTAATCATAACATTAATTAAATGACTATATTTTATTTTTTAAAAAATTCAGTCTTCCAAAAGCTCTGTTCTCTGCAGGGAGCAGGGAAGAGGATAGCAAGGGACTAAAACCAGCTCCAGTAATCAGAAAACTTAGCCTGCAGCAATTAAACTGAGGAATCACTTCCCACTGCAGAATCTTTTTTACCTTGGGCTAGTGGAAAGATGAAAGGAAAGATGACAGTGTAGTCTAAATGAGAAATAAATCTATTGGTGTGTAAAGGAGCTGAGTATTTAGATATATTTGCACTACCTGAGTCAATAGGTAGGCTAACAACTCCTTTCCATGCCTTTCCCAGTTTGTATACTTGGCAGGCTATGTAGACAAAATGAATTAAAAAGGAAGTTATTTGAGTGATTGCCCATGTGGACTTCATCCATTCTGGATATAAAACACAAGCATGAAAGATCAAATTCCATGAACCCAAGAACAATAAAGCCTGGGTCGGTCATTTTTGTTCCCAGCCAACCTACCAAAGCTAAGACTGCAAGGGAGACGGCCAATGCCATCACTCACATCCTTTTTTTTCTGGCCAGGGGAGAAGGAACCAGAAAAAAGCAGTAATATCTGTGGGTTTGTGACAGTTTACCTTAAAAAAATGCCCCTTACTTTGCTGCTGAGGGTGACAAGTAGAAGCTTGGTGGTAGTGATTTCTCTCCTTCTGTGGACCCAGTAGTTGTTTGGCATACTGGTTCAAAGATAATTAAGTAGGTCAATCTGGACTCAAACTGACTCATTTTTATAGTTCCAGTGTAGGTGAGACAGTCCAGAGATTAACCTTTAAGCCTCTTCCCAAACTGATCTTCCAAAACTGGGTTGCAAATCAGGGAATGCACCCTGAGTTGGGCCACCTGTGTTTGATGGTTGTTTTGCCTCTCCCTCATGAGAGAGAGGGCATAGCAATTGCTCAGGTGATATGTGGATTAACATCCAAAATAGAAGCCATCCACTATTCTGGGTGAGACATGGTGTTAAGAAACAGAAACTCCGTTTAGCCATGGTACCTATAAACCCTTATCTGTACTGATTTTCTGTCTGTTCTGCTGCGAACATCTCCTCTTCCCATTTCTTTAGCAGCATGACAGTTGCCATGACAATTGCCAAAAAGACAGCAGCAAAGGTGAAAGAGGCAGAGATGGTACTGCAGGGTCTCAGGACTCTGCTCTGGTTTTGGCATTAGCTCGGATGGAGCCAGCTGAAGTGCTTCTACACGCAAAATGTAGACATGGATCTAGCCTTTAGAGCATGTGTTGGGACAAATACCTTGTATAAATTAGCAGTTTGTGGCCAGCTAAAGAGCCCTGGAAGTTCTTTACCCTCTAGGTTTTAAGACCACTGTTAATATAAAGCCTGAGTATCTGCCATCTTGCTGTGTGAGAAATACAGAATATGAAGGTATTTCATTAAGAGAGGAGTAAAATCAGTATTGGGAGTAACAGTAGATTAAATAGATAGTTTTCTATGGAATTGAGATATACAAGAGGGATGACAAGAGTAGTACAAGAGCTTTTAAACACACTGGTATTTTGAAGTCTAAAATCTGTGCTTGTAAACTAGCTAAAATTTCCTTCAGAACATTAAAGAGCAGGAGCCTGGGGTGCGTGTTGTGGACATGCAGGGACACGACAAAAAACAGGATCTAGCTGAGCATCCAACTGATGGTGTTTAAACTGGTATGAGAGAATGGAAAAGATTGGCAGGCAAGGCAGGTGCAGAGATAAATGCTTAAATATCAGGTATGAAAGAGATGGGGAAGGAACGTGAAAGCTTAGCAGTTAAGACCCAAAGGACTAAAGGGGTACAGATCAAAAAAAGTAATAGACGGGCAAAGGGACAGCCCTGAGAAGGTGAGTTGAAAGCCAGAAAAACAATCAGCCAGGGGGAAGCAGGAAATACATGAAATGGGAAAGTTACGTTTCTGGAAGCAGAGAAGCTGAAGGAGGAAGGGGACTGGGTTAAAATGCTGCTACAGGAAAGAAAATCTTTGAAGGATCATGGATCTGAAAAAGTAGTGTGCTGAAAAGCAGTGATTGCATTGCACCCAGTTGTGATTTCCCATGGCATGTTCAGGGTGAAAATACCAGAATTCTTCCCTTTTGTCTTTGTCCAGTGCTACTAGCTTCTATACATACTGCTCTTCCATCTCTTTGTCATTCCTAGTTCTCCTCATGCCATACCTTTCTCTTGCAAAATATAGAATCAGCATCTTTAGTCTTTTTAAAAAGATAAAAGCTTCTGTATGGGTTACCCTTGTAGATACTTGATTCTTTTACAGGTAAATCTCAATTGACATTGCCAACACAGATATTGGTGATTCACGTACTTTCATCACTGTGTGAAAGTTTGAGCATTTCTTCTCTGAAACTGTAAAAGATGACTATTCCTGCTCCCTGTAGGGCTTTATATGCTACACTACCTATGGCTGAATTTATTCTTGATAAAAAAGATCTTTAAAAAAGAAAACCAATGAATGACACATCACATACAATACATCAGGAAGTATATTGTTCCTTTTTGTCATGGTCTATACCAAATACCAATCTTACATCTTGAAATCTTGCTGCCTCTCATCATGAGAGATGGTGGAAAAGTGAAAAGTGTGTATCATTTTTCTGAGAGGAAGAGGGAATCTGAGACCTCCACCTGATCTTTTGTTCTGTCTCAGCAGCCCTGAGCAAAGTGCACCTGGTTGCTTGGGGGCACAGGAGGGCATATGCGTGTGTAACGGGTTTTATTCTTTCTGTCTTCTCCAAAAATAATTTATCTCCACAGAGCCTTAAAATTTAAGTTCAAATAAACCTGCAAGGAGGTGAAATCGGGCATTGTCCTCTAGCTCAAAGCACTCATTATCCCAACTTAATTAGCAGGCTAGGCTTAATGTGAAGGAGCTGAAGCAGTGGCTTCAGCCCACGAGTTTTGATGTATTTACTCAAACCATTCTAACCATTAACTCATCACTCATTCCTTTACAAGTGATTGATCTGAGATGCAAATTTTTTTGGACAGGGATAATTGCGGTACTATGGTCCGTTAAGGTATATGTAGTGAAATGTCCATAGGCATTTACTCTGAAGTGCAAGAGATTAGAAATGTTTGTGCACATCCCTAATGTAAGAAGTAAAAGGATTTGGGTACCTAAAAAACGTTTTTAGCCAAACATTGAGAATGAGATTCAGGTGCCTAAAGATAAGCATTTTACACTAAAGACCATAGGGTATACTAGATTGTCTCCATCTGCTTTTCCAGAAGGCTGTGTATATTCCACACGTCTACTAACTCTGTGCAGGTATCTCTGGTATCCAAGGGAATTTGGAACTTTATTAACCTCCTAAGTTTGGACACATGAATTGCCCTCTACACGTGTAAAAATGGTTTTATGTCCTTTTACACCTAAATGCCAAGCTGATCCAAAATCCTCTGTTCTGTGACATTTGCTAGAAGTGCTGAGGCCCATGCTTTTTGGGTGCATGCTTTTCAGTCCTACTGCTCAGGTTTTCTTCCGGGTTCATTTTCCAGTATTACTTTATGCACAGTGGTCTTAGGAACTGATCTGTTGTGATGAGCAACATCACAGACATTAGCTAGAACCGATCAGGTCATGTGGGTTTGACAGTAGCCGCTGCCTTTGAGTTTAATAAATCTGCTCTGTCAACAATTTAAGTCACATCAAACCAGAAGTCACCAGATAAAGGGGAAAAAAGAGTTGCTGTATTCAAACTGTGTGACTTACAGTTCCTTCATACTCAATGTATGCTGCAGTCGGCAATGGTAGTGACTAAATATTATGGAGCAGGATGAACAGTGAAGACACTGGCTCAGTGGTTGTGGTGGAAATCCTGTCTGGAGGCAGTTGTTGCATTCACTGCTGAGCAAAAGGGCATTAAACTTTCTGGTGGCTAATGACCCTTATTTCAGATTGTGCTGTACTGTCTTCTGAAATAGGAGTCCTCCTTTTTGTATCAACGTTGCCATGTCAGGTGGATTATGTCTTGTTCTTGTCTCACCTCTGCATCTCCTGGTGCTCCCCAAAGTCTGAGGAGTGATCATATACTCACAGGGATAAGTGTCTCATCCACAGTACTGCAGCTTTCCCCGCTTTCAAAAATATAACTTTGTCTCCTTCCATCCTCTGCCTTTTCTGCTGGCCCAACAGCTCTGGCATTACCCTGTTTCATCTTCCTAGGTTTGCTTCCTCTTCTGTCCTGCAAAAAACCAGCATGTTTAACTAAGGCCCGGTCTGTTGACAGCATTTCTTACCTTTTAACGTGTTTTGCCTTTAAAATTCAGGGCAGTTTTTCCCCCTCAGGTGTTTTGGTGGCAGAAGAAAATCTCCCTGTGAAAACTAACAAACCTTTACCCTCTTAAATCACATGGAATTCACTACTGCTCTGATGCCTACAAAGTACCTTGTACAGTCAAGGCAGTCTTGAGTCCAGTTTGCTACATATTGTACCAAGCATAATATTTTTTTTTTGTGGAATCTTACACCCCTTTTTGCACTCAGTATGTACTAGAAGATTTCCAGTGTTCCAAGAAAGGACAGGGTTCCTCTGAAACAGCAACAGCTGGGCCCCGTGGGGCACTTTCAGGTGCTAAGCTGGTGCCAGTAGTGATTATCCATTACACCTTCAAACAACGGTATCTGACAAGGGGAAGCATAGTGCACAAATGAACTATTTGTCAAATACAGCAGTGGCATTTATACCACTGTATCATGTGATGAATACACTCTAATTTATTAGACTATCAGTTGAATACACTGACTCATGATCAAAATTTGTTCCATCCAAATTAAGTAGACAGCTTGGGCACATTTATTAAGTAATGATTGAAAGTAATAATAAAAGCTCTCCCAGTAATATTCTTTCCATAAAGACTGTGAAATACTGAAGTTGAATCCACAAGGAAAAGTGCACAAAAACACATATGTCTGGAAATTTAAGCAGCGCACACACATTAGATCAAAGTAGAGAACAAAATTCACTTATACTGTGACATACGGACACCAGTAGCTCTGGAATCTGTAGCATCGCAACAAAACATGATGGCGTTTTGCTATTTTTATATTATCTGGCTACACGATGTGAGTTAATGGGTAACTTTGAGGAGGACAAAAATGGTGATGCATTACTTTTATTAGAGCAAGCTCTACCTCTAGGACAGGGTTCTTAGTTTGAATTAGTATCTGTTTGAGGTTTCTTGTGTTTTCAGTAGGTTAATTTTCCTAGTGTTCTTCTGTCAAACTAGGAACCATATCAGAACTATTTAATAAATCTGCCAGTGTGACAAAGTCATTTTTCAGAGATGAGTGAAAATGGAAATGAAGTCAATGGGGTTACATCAGCAGCAAATTTGTCTCAAGGCAATAGTAGGGAAATATTTCAGAAGTGGAACCTTGTCTAGGGTGATTTCACTCCTGTTAAATCTACTAGAAGAATAGTTTGCTCTACTGTTTTGCTCTGAAGGCAGAATCTTTCTTAGGACAGCTATCAGTTTGATCTTGAAGGAAAAAGTTTCCTGAATAAGCAATAAATTCATGTGCTAAGGCACTAATGAGACTTTATCATGCAAAGGAAAAGATGTTAAATCTGCATTGTTGAAATGTTTAGTAAGCAAATGTTGTCATCTAACAGTCAAAGACTTAGTATACGGTAATAGACAAATCCTGCTCTCAGTATAAAAGTGAAGGAAATAATATCTTAGAAAAATCTAATTTTTAAATGTATAGTGTCAGAAAAATGCCATCCCAAACACCTACAGGACAACCCCTTTCCATAGCCACATTATGGAATGGTCTTTCTTCCTTTATGAGTGAAATTGAACAAAGAAATATGATTTCTTTTTTCCTTGTCAAGCTGGTGGTTATGTTTAGTCATATTATGTAAAACCTCTTTAAAAGCATCAAATAATTTTTGGGTCTTATCATGTGTAATGTTGATCAAATAAAAAATCAATTTATTTGTAATCAAAAAAGTTCTGTATAAACCCTAATGAAAATTAACAATGCTACTTATTTTTAGTATCATTTTCACACACATCCTCCTCTCTTCCCAGGGCCCTCACCAAGTTCTCACTTCTTCAGCTCAGGGAGGCTTCTTGAGCTGCAAGTTGAATTCTCCAGACTTCCTACCAATAGTGCTAGATAAAACTTTGATGACATTACAAAACTAGTTTCCATTATATGTTTTGGTGTGCTTTCAGAAGAGGTTCTTCATGTCAAAAAAACCCCACTCTAAATGCAAACACTCTGCAGATTGTAATAAACATTAATACAGAAGTCAAGGATCAGATGTGTTGTCAGCTGTGTTGGGCTGATGGTAGGAGTAGCTCAGCTTTCACTGGCATTACTCGACATTTACACCACTCAGCTAGAGCAGGGTTTCTTCTATAGCTAATACTGGAAAATATGATTTCTTTCCTTCATGACTATTGTAAAGCAGCGGGAACATAACTGAGATAAGTTAAACGATAACTGGTTTTGGTTTTGTTTGTTTTGGGTTTTTTCTGTGAGTGTAGTACAGTAATTTAATACCTAGCTCTATACATAGCTTTAGAAAACACATTCAGAATGCAAGTAAGTTATTGTGGAATGTTTTCCACGGTATAAAGAGTAGTTCTTAACTTGTAACTTTCAACTTTCATGACTTAACTCTATATTAAAGCGAATTTACTGCTTTTTCGTTATAAGTTCCTATGTTTTGAATTAAATTTAATTAAGGACACATTTTTTACAGTTAAGGCAGGGGGGTTTTCTCTCAAATATATTTTCAAATAGATAACAAAGTGTTCCAAATTCTAAACCCACAGAAAATATGTTAAGTTACACTTGTTAGTAGATTTTAAGACGATGTAAACAGTGGCTTAGATCAACTCTGTAGCCCAGCCACTCCCCTCTTCTTCCAGCTGGTGTGCCACCTTTTCCTGGGGAACCGCTGGAAGGACAGTTTGAGCCATGGTGCCTGTCTGTGCAGTCAGCTGCTTTACCTGCATGTCTGAGAAGCCTCACTGAAGGTGGCAGCTCTTGATTGTGGGGTTTGGGGTTTTTTTTAGTTTTCATACTGAGATTTTCCTGATAGGTTCAAAGCCTTTATGTAAGAAGCATCTTATGTGTCTAGGCATGTGTACTTGTGTGAATGCCATTGCCTGAAATACTAGGTCAGTTCCAGGAAAGAAATCTGCTTGCGGCAGCCACACAGATTTTCTTATACCCAGTGCACACAGTCTTTGGCTGCTAATGGAACGATCACTATCATCTGGTTCCACCACAGGACTGAGATGGTGAGATGCTCTGTTGCACTGGAAGTGAGATATGAAAGGAAAAAAGGAATATTGGTCAGTTCTGGATGTGTGTACAGAGTAAAGCGGAAAGTCTCACCGATCTATCTACTTGTACTTACTCCTAACCAGTGGCAGACACTGCATTAGAAGAGTAAAAGCTACAGGAAGTCACGGGGGTTTTGTTTGGGTTTTTTTGGTACACAAGCTTAATTTACTATCTGCTGCAGACTGAAGTAATCACCGTGAGTGATAAGCAACTATTAATGTGTTCATGTTGCATAGAACAAACAGACGCACATGTAAGTAGCATTGCAGGCTGTTCCTGAACAGTGTTTCATATATGTGCACGGGAAAAGATTTTCAGCTTGCTCAAACCATTTCTGAAAGAGAAAGTAGTGTTAACATCTGTAGCACATCTGATAATAATATTGCTGAAAAGGTAATCATGCAAATGACCAATTAAGTATTAAGTACAAAGAAATAAAAATGTTTAAGGACAGGATTTGTGTTTGTATTGCAGCACACTGCTAATATTCAAGTCCTACTGCACATATTTTATTGGTAATGCTTTTTATAATGAGGAATGTTTTTACATGATGTCGAGTGAGTAGTTTCTAGTATCTCACATTGCCACAAAGTCTATTTGATATCCTTTAAGGTTAACATTTCAGTATAGAGATTTTAGTTTTTAGCTGTATTATGAATATTCTATTCCAAATGACTGGCTGTATTTCTACCACAGCAGGCAAAATTACAAAAAATAAAAGTAGTTTACCATTTGAGAGCTAAAAGATGTGGTTTTCCTCTTACCTCTGCTTTCAGATATGGACACACACAACTGAATTGATGAATTCAGAAATAAAATTAACAAGCACTCATAAATAAAAATTGTTCAGGACTTTTAAAAAGTTATCCAAAATCTGAATAAATTATCATATTATATACAATAATCATACCTGATTATTTAATTCATAAAATGCCAGGTAGATTACATTTATTTTTCCCAATTTTCTTGTCCTTTTCATCCTGCATGATACACTCAATGGTGATTGCTGGGTGCAAATTCCCAGCACAGCTGCACTGAAGGTGATTCAGAGTTGCTTCATTGACCTTAGCAAAAGCTTCATCAGGACCTCGCCCTGTCTCATCTTGTTGTCTTCATCACATTGAAGGACTGAGCACAGCCGTTTTGCTGTAATAGTAACCCTCTAGAACTGGTGTGAGGCTTCTCACATATCTCTGCTGGTGCTAACCCTGCCATACATTTCTATATCTTTACATTTATACTATATATATATAATTCTCAGAAGCTGCTTGGGTTATTTTTACAAGTACTTTCAGGTGCAATTCTGCAAAAAGAAATCTTTATTCATTTAAAGAAGTTACAATAATCATAGAATCATTTCAGTTGGAAAAGACCTTTTAGATCACTGAGTCCAGCTGTAATCAACAGAATTTCTTTTTTATGTCTTCAGTTCAATGTGACTGTTTTCAAAATTAATTGCATCTTTCATTTTAGGAGATTTTAAGTTCTGGAGGTTAGTGTTATAGAACTTAGTAAATATCAGACAAGAATAGAGGTTGAAAGGCTGGCTCACTTTCTGGTCAGTACCATGCATACAACTAAGGATGTGTGGAGAGATGGTGTCCTCTCTGAGCAGTAAAATCTAAGAAACCCTAATAAACCGCCCTGAAAGAAAACCTAATAAATTACCGCCCTGTAGTGCAGTATACTGTAGTATAGAACTAACCTCGTACAGTGAAACTGGTCCTTCAGAGACGACTTTTTCACAAATAATAATGTCACTGGCATTGCTTTCACTGTAGTATTTTTAGTAACTGGTGCACATTTTAGTTGTAGTAACAAGTTATGAGTTGTGTGGTGGGAGATGAGGACATGCCAAGTTCTGTAAGTTGCAGTATCCAGGTTAACTTTATACATGGCCTTTACTATCATCGTCTCGTTCTCCTAAGGGCGTGAAGTAGCTGTATCTGAAGTCTCCAACTGATGTAGTATGCAAATATTAACAGAGCCCCAAATGTGTGAAATGCTTGAACATGTGGTTGTATAAATGTAGCTTACTCCAAAACAGTATCAGCAGTGAATTAGATTACATGCAATGATGCAAACGGTGATAACAGTCTCGTGTGTTTTCCCTGTACTACTTCTCCGTCACCCTTTATTGCTGTATCTTCTGAATTCTCCCTTCATTTTCTTTCAACAAAGGCAAGTATGCCATGAGGGATCTGGTCCACCGACTGCCAGGCGCTAACAACAGCAACAACTCGGCAAGCAAGGCCATGTCTGATGACACCGTTACTGCCATTTGCTGCACTCTGCATGAAGTCATCACTAAAAATATGGAGAATGCCAAGGCCTTACGAGACGCAGGCGGCATTGAGAAACTGGTTGGCATATCTAAGAGTAAAGGAGACAAGTATGTTTTGCAAATCACCTTGCACCTTTTTAACATCTCCAGTAGTTATTGCTAGTCCTGACTGTGTTTGCCTCCTCTGTGCAATCGTAAGTTGAATTCTTTAGTTTCATCAGAAAGCATATGCCCAGTGTGAAAGGTGACAAGAAACAGACAATACCAATAGCAAAAGTCTCTGCTAATGGTTTATTTTTGATGTACCATCACCAGTGCATGGAGTTCACTGCATGTGCAGTCTAAGGTTGAGGAGTTATCTGCAGTAACTGCTACCTTGAAGCACTTCTAGAAGGACCTGATAAATGTTAGGGAACAGAGCAGCTGTTGTATTGCACTCTACAGAAGGGGTGACAGGCAGGTGGAGGGATCCTGTGAAAGGAAGGAACCCCCACTGCAGTTCTGTTACTGCTCTTCTTGCTCTGGGAGTGAAGAATGTAAAGTCACTGTCCCTCTTCACAGCACCCTTTTCTCTGCCACCAGCTTGCTGGTGGGGTGGGGCATAGTAGGAAAATGGATCCATGGATTTTTCCTAACACCTTGCTTCTGAGAGAGTGTTAGGGTACCTGCAGGCTACTTTGTGAGGCAACAAAACATGCAGAAGTCTTACACACGACTGTGACATTTTCAGAGCAGATATGGTTTCATCTTGTCTGTTTTCCTATGTACGCACTCTTCATGAAGAGTTCACTCTTTATCCTTCTTTTGCCTAAAACAGATAGCCTGGTTCTCATATTTGTCAACCTGCAGAAGTATAGTGCAATGGGACTATGGCAGTTTGAAAACAAAAAGCCTTCACTGTAGTGTACAAAACCCATCAGTCCACCTACTTGAAGCTGTCATCACACAGCCTACTGCAGCATCAGAGCTCTAAAAGAGCCCCACAAAGCCAGGCCACAACCTGAAGGAAAGATTTATGCACCCTACATTTGGTATGAGAACTTATGCTCGCCTATGTGATCGGAGCATTGCCAATATAATTTAATCACATTTCTTTTCCTCTACTGTCACCCTTTTCTTTTCATACCAAATTCATTATTGAAACATTCTCACATTCTAATTGTAAGGGTAAAAAGTAGCAGTGTAAAAGTACGTGATTCCAGTCGTGGGAGCTTCCCATGCTCTGCCAATTTATTTACATTTGCATTTCTTATTATTATTAAATCTATTTAAAACGTTTGTTTGTATTTTCTAGATCGAATGTACTGATACTGCAAGCAGGTTCATATCCATTTAAGTTGAATGTGTCTTTCCTCAGAATAATGTATTTGTCTACCTGTTCATTATCTGGTAGAGATTATGAATACCTGTTGATTCTGGAATTTTTAAAGTATCATGGGCAGTTTCAGGAGGATCCAAGGGTATGATACCCTGTCTAAGTATCACTCATAACTGTGAAAGACATATCCGTGTTGAATGAAAGTCCTTACCCAGGTAGTGCTGAGTAATTCCAAAAAGCCCTCCCAAATCATGATACGTATCCCTCCTCTCGAGTACTTTGAGCTGCGGTCCTGCATTATTACTGATACAGGTTGCACAGTTCTAGAACAAGAAAACTTGTCAACTCACAGTGCTCAAATGCCCCTCTTAAGTGAAAGGTCCATTTTTCAGCTTTCAGAAATGTTAGTATTGTGCACTATTGCTTTGGGTTCATTTCTTATAGATAAACCATTGCTAAAAATCAGATTTGCTGGTTGTTGGAAGGGTAGGAAATTCTGGCATACTCATTTTAATACAGTAAAACACTTGAGTATGAATTTATCTTGTCCAGTATGAAGCATCTGCTTTTACAAGTGTAGAATACTAGCCTGCCATGCATCCTGTTGTGTATCAGTGCCAGCAGTGTAGGGCTGGCCCCTCTAGCCTCCTGAATATGCCCAGGGCTTGAGCACTTTCCCTGTATGACAGCACAAGAGAACTGGTGTTCATGAGGTCATATTAGCCAAGCCGGTATTGGCTTCACATAGTTCCTGTTTCTCCTCAGTACTCACAGTATGGTTGGCACAGTTATTTTCCTGGTTAGTCCATGATACCAGCACCACACTAGCCAGGACAGCTGGAAGTATAATAGAAACAGTTATGCTTGAAAGGATTTATCAAATTCCTTTTTATTCACCAATTACCCACCTACCGCTGTACTCTGGGTGAGAAATGGAAGAAAAGGGGGGAAAAAGCCCCAAAATAAATTACTAGGAAAATGCCATGTAAGTTAATTGAATCAGTTGTGTCATGAACATTGCTTTACCAGCTTGAGTGTCAGCCTACCAGCGGTCCTTCTCAGAGGTCACAGGATGCACCAGAGCCCGACCCCCGAGAGGACTTCCTGCCCAAACCAGTAGCATATGCTGCTGATTTTCTGGTTTCTCTTTGGTTTTACAATCCATGTGCCTTTTCTGAATGAAACTTGAATCACCTCAATTACTGACCTGAACTACATCAGTTCTCACCCCAGACTTTGGCCTTTGCAAGGTTTTCTATAGCTCTACTGCTTTATGTGCGTTATTGGTACAGCACAGTGCATGCTTCCTCGGTGGGCTGGGTTATCTTCCCAGTCCTTTTCTATTTGAGCCTTTTTCACTGAGCTGATTTTTTTATTTTTTATTTTTTAGAAGTCACCTATCACAAGAGGAATATATGACTCCAATTGATTATAATAGCTTAGTGCTTCTTTCAAAACCTTTCTGTAGAGAAAGTCCATGAAGTTATCTATGGTTTTCAACACGTCATTGCACTGCCATCATGAAAGGGTAATGGTGTGAGCAAGATGCAGGTCCTAATTTGAATTCCTAATGAAATTTGTCATGACTCTTTATAATCAGTTGTATTTCTGCATCTTGGCTCTGCATTTCAAAAGCAGTGCTCATCACCCAGCTAGAGTGTTTCTTTTGGCCACTGCTAAGAGGCACTTAATGCATTGAGCACACTCTCAAGAGTTGGAAGTTTAGCAGCTTATACACAAAGAAACCCTGGCTCTAACTTCTTGTCCTTTATGCCAAAAGTTGTAGCCAGGTCATCTTCTTAGATGTACAAAATACCAGTTGGATCCTCAACGGTTTTGCCAACATCTACCTCTCCTATTCCTCCATGTGATCTCAGCATGAATCCTTGTTCTCAGTGTGCTGAGGAACACCCATTTTGCTCCTCACTGACTAACTAGTGCTATAAAAATTACATGTATTGCCCTTGCTTAAAAATACATTGGTCTCCAAGGTGCCAACCAAACGCCTTATGGTACATTTGAAACACAATGTAATTGTGGGTTTAAATCCATAGCAATGCATTTGAAAATTGGTATGAATGGAGTCTTGTACTTAACAGTCTCTTTCTCACTCTTTCTTTCTCTCTCTCTCCTTTTTTAATATATGTGTGTAACAGGCATTCGCCAAAAGTGGTGAAAGCAGCATCTCAGGTCCTCAATAGTATGTGGCAGTACAGAGACCTGAGAAGTCTCTACAAGAAGGTAAGGTGTGGGTTTTTTCTAGATTTATCATCTTTCATATGGTTACCCAAATTTGGGGGCTGAGAGACTTTAGACTAAAAATTTTATGTGATTGGAATTTCACCTAGAGTTTAAAATTTCAGGTACTTGGAGCTATGAGTTTTTCCCTTATTTCTTCTTTTAACATAGAAAGGTCTTCTGCAAATACATGTGGTGGTGAAAAGAGGATGTGAATTTGGTTTTCAAAAGAATTAATACAAAAAGGGCTGGTTCTGACAGCCCTGGAGAGTGAGGTCCCCTGTTCATAGAACAAACCAATGCAAGTTCTCCTGCTGTACCTTTTCTTCTTACACCTCCCGACCCTGTCCTGGGGAGCTTCCTGATATCCAGCCCTTCAGCTCCTAAATTTCCTCATGAGATTGTACACAAGAGTATCTGAAGGAGTGATGCTTAAGGACCAGTTACATGTGGAGCTGGGCTGAAGCCTAATAGTTTCATTTCTAGTCAGCTGGCAGACAGTAGCATCACAGACTTGGTTTTCAGACAGTCTGTGGAGTCTGTAGTACCATATCATTGCCACAAGCCTCCTAACCTCTTAGAAATTAATTGGAATACAGTAATACTGTGCTGTGGAGTGGCATTCTATACAGCTTTTAAAACATGTGTCTACTTAGTAAATCACAACATTTAAAGTCATTTTTGTGCAATATTTCCAAACTGAATCACATTGCATGCGAGTATGAGCCTGCAGATTTAGTTCTCAAAGGTCTGCTTGCTACATTGAATTTCACAGCTTACCTAACTGATATTTGTTTATGTAATCTCATCAAAGATAGCTTTATATGGCACAAAAGTTCAGGTCCTATTTAATGCTGAGGCATAAGAATGTTGAAGTAGAGAAGGTTCACAGTGGCACAGTCTGTTGTATGTATTTTGCACAAGAACTTAGTTATATGAAATGTATGCACCAATTCTCAAACTGGCAGAAGCTGACCTTCTGTTTGAAATGCTGTTCTTTTGCATGCCTCAGCCCTGCTTGTGTCACGTCTGAGGAGTAAGGAAGATGATTATTGAGTCTCTCCCATTGTTCACTTCCAGTATTATCAGTCATCCTTGGCAGCCCTAGGGATACCATATGCGAAGATGTTCCAAGTAACAAGCTGGTACTCAACTGTCCCATTAAGAGGTGGGAACAAACATGAGTTAGAGTAGGCTTTTCTTGACACAAGGCAGTAACACACTGGAAGGGTGCATAGCCTGACTTCTGTGCATGTGGGTGGCTGCACTATCGAGGCTGAACTTTATTGCACCATAATCTCTTAGAGGTTCGTACAATGTCTGGCTCGTTTCCAGCCTTCTGTCTGCATATATATGCTGTTATGGAAAGCAGTTTCTAGGGTTGCTCCATGCATGAGAGTCTATATGCTGTATGGCTTCTGAGTATACTGCTACCTAAAGGACATTCTGCTGGCTGCTAATCTGAATGCCTGGCGATGTACTTACATAGTAAACATGCTTGGGTACTAAGTACCTTGCATGCTTAAAGAACGTTTTCAGCAGCCACAAATACATACTTGTGGTATGGAAAATAGCGCAGGCTCGCCTTTGAGGTAGCTTCCAGGACATTTACAGCAGACAGATTGTCTGTGTTCTCAGGAAGCATTTTATTAATCTCTGTATTGGCCAATTCCTACAGGCTTCATAAAATCTTAAAAAGAAGGTCAGTCTGTGAGACATATTTGTATACTCATTACATATGCTGCTAAGCCTTGTATAAATATGGTTTCTTTTCATCAGAATGTTCAGATAGTTAATTTAAAATACTCTTGTTTGTTAAAGACATACAGTAATCTCTGTAAAGTCATAATATTTATTAATCTTGCCTGTAGTAGGCTGATTATTATGCTGGCTGTTTGAATTTCACCACTGTTGGGAAAATAATGTTTTTATGATAGGAAAATTAGAAAAGTTTGCATTATACTACTAGTCAGCTAGTTATATAATATGAATATACTAGATCAATGCAATCTTTATTTTGTCCCATTAAATACAAATGCCAGTAAAAGCAGTGAACGTACAGGTGACAGTATAATATGGTCAGCACTTTGCACTGTCTTGCGCTGCCTTTTTTGAACTGCACATAAATCTCATTGCACAACCATCAGCAGTTTCTTCCTATGTGCTGAAGAACCTATACAATACTTTCACAGAATTGGTGGCTTAAAGAGAGGCACAATTTTGTGTTGTAATACAAGAAAATGTAAAGCATCATGTGCTTAATCAGCAGCACTTACTTTACTGTTTGAGAAACAGTGTAACCAAAAAGTTTGAGTAGTGGTATATTTTACAGCTATATGTTTACAGTAAGTAAGGAGAGATAAAAAGAATAGAAGTATTATACTTTGTATTAATGGGGAAAGAAGGCAATGTATGTTTACTGCTGTTACAGTAGTAGTCAATATATTTAGTCCAAATGTGACTGCATTAGCAGAAACATGAAAACCTCTTTCACTTTTCTGATTCTGCTCAGCATTACAGGAATCATCCCATAGCGGGCAGAATATAAAGTGCACTGACAGAAGGTCCATCCAGAGTTGGGGATTGGTGTCATCACCTAATGACTTGCCACACTTGTGAAGCTAGGAAGTGCATGGGCAATAATTTCCCACTTGCAGCACTCCCAAATAAACTCCTTACTGGGAATTGGAGAGAAGGCAGGAGTCCAAAACTCGTCCCCCACCTGCTGCCAGTAGTGGGGCTGCCCTAAGCAGGGTATATGCAACACTTCCTGCAAGCTCCGCTCCTATCTTGGGTCAGCAAGCTCTTTGGCTTTTACTAAGGCTGTAACATTAATATGCCTATATAGTGAAACTTAAATGAAGCAGCCTCTAACGACATTGACAAAATCAGCTGCTGCATAAAAGAATAGCCCGAATTTAACAGATTTCAGGGTGCCAGCTTCAGCTATGTTGATAAAGAAGAATAGTAGTGAGCACAAATTTCATTGTGCCGCTCAGTGTCTGACAGACATTGACTGTTTCTCTGGGCCGTTCAAAGCCAAAACCTGCAGTACCAAGTGCAACGACTCAGTTAACTTCATTGACTGAATGAAGCAATATATCCTCTCTCAAGGTTCAATCCTGAAAAATGCAAAATTTTTTCCACAAGTCAGTGAGATGGAAGGCATAGAAAATTAAATCTATTAAGACAAGTTAAGTTGGCAATATGTTTCTAGAAAAAGACTTTCAGGCTACCCCCTATGCTGTGTTTAAACAGAAAGGCAGAGCAGATGGGCACAACAAACCTTGCAAGGAACGTAGTTCTGACAGGCCAGAGCTCAGAGTTCTGGTACCCAGGAACTTCTCTGCACTGGGCTGATCCTGTTCCGAGTAAAAGCAATGAGACAGCCTTACTGATTTCATAGGTACTTTCTGTAAGGCCCCCCCCAAAAGCACTGAAACTTTTGCACCCATTTGAACTTTACTGGGGAAATGGGCTCACTAATCCAGTGTGTCCTGGTATTCCCCAAATCCTATAAAAAATAAAGATTAAAGATTTGTGTGTTGTTTTCATTCAGTTTGCTAGAGCAGGAACGTTGTGCCCATTTATTAATAGGTAAGACAAGAGGAGCTGCATTCTTTGAACTGTTGGTCTCTCTTCTCAAATAGGTTTGTAGTTTCTGATAAGCATGCTCAGGTGGAGCCTGTAGCTTTTCTGGCTCAGGAGGATGATGGAGAGATTTCTAACTTCCCACAGCCTGAGCTGCAAGCTCAAGGAGGAGGAAGCATTGTCTTTGTTGTCTGCCTTCACTTGGAAAGCTCTGAAAGTCCACAATACCTTATGCACTATGTTTGCAGAGCTATGTCATGCCCTGTACCTTCCACTGACAAGTTCTATCCAGTGTACCAGGATTTCCAGTTCATAGCCGTGTTGTGCATTCAGTGGGACACATAGACTTGTTAGGTTGGGGTGCTATGGACAAGGCACAGAACGTAAATAGTCAGCATTCCTGTCTGGGAGTGAGGTGACATTGTTCACCATCCTTTGTTGACTTGTGCTTTGGGGAAAGAAAGATCTCACTCCCTGAGCTGAATGGTTTATTTGACATGAATGTGTAATTTGGCACTATCCTAACACAGTCAAACAAGGAAAAGTTGTAAAATGCACAAATGTATCCAGTCCTTAAATTATAGAAAAATATAGCTTGACAGACCAAGAGGAAGCAATGGCTTTAGTCTTGAAGTGGAGTTGCCAGCCATCCTTTGGGAAAGTTAACTTTCAGGTCCTTCATTGTGAAAGAGTTCACAGGAAATACTGCTCAGTTTGCTGAGTAATAGCTGAAACTGAAATGTAATCTGAAAAAAAAATCCCACCAAGGGGAAAACAAGGTTTAGGTTCAGTCCCCTATACACAATGTTTAGACTATTTAGTGTGATTAATTGCTAAATACTACTAAAGCTTAGCAAGTGAAAGAGAAGTGATCATCACTATTTTTCATTAGTAGATGAAATAATTGTCTCCCAAAGAGTGATTTTAATATAATGTAATTTTCAAACTTGTTTGTTCTCTACAAATAAGCTTTAGATTTTCATAAATGATCATTAACCTGCCTCTGTTTTTATGAGTCTATTCCAAAATATTTAAAATCTGATTTTCACAAGTAGTTAAATGGTCACATGGTCTAGAGCCCCACAAGTGTTGCAGTGGTGCAGCACTTAGGAAAAAAAAAAAACAGGTAGAGGCGTTATCCTGCTTGTCCCTGTGCTTCAGATTCATAGTATATCCCTCTTCTTCAAGTATCTTGGTAGCCTGTACAGTCAGGAGGCAAATTAAGTGCCACTTACAGTCTCCAGAGAGAAGTCCTGTCCCATTTATATTTAGCAACATAATCCATGAGAAAGGAGCTATTATGGTGACTCTTTAAAGACAGCTTTTTCCAAGTCAGGAACACTGGACCCCACTCCAGTCTTTGGCGTATTAGCTGGCTGAAGATTTAGGGACACATTGGAAAATACAGATGTGACTGTAAGAGAGCAGATTTCCGTTAGCTGGTAAACTCTTAGCTATCTCAATATCCAAGCAAATGAGCAATTACTCTTAAACACAGATAGCTTGTTAAATTACATGAGGAAATTTGAGCAAAAGGGTTGTGCTTAGGCTCCAACAAAATATGTTTACATTCTATCATTACATTTACACTTACTCTGTCTTCCAGGATCATAGAATCACAGAAATGTCTGGGTTGGAAGGGACCTCTAGAGGTCATCTAGTCCAACCCCCTGCTGAGAGCAGGGACATCCTCAACTAGAGCAGGTTGCTCAGACCCTCGTCAAGCCCCACCTTGAATGTCTCCAGGGATGGGATATAATCAGAGATTCTGTGAATTCACAGAAATTATTTTTCCTCCCCATTTTTTATCATACGTTTCTGTTCTGCATGAAATAATAGAAATGTTTGTCCTATTCTCCTGTTGTATGAATAAAAGTACAACCAATTATTTGAAACTAGGGAGGCTCTTAAAGGTGGTCATCCTTCAGAGTGTAGTGTGCCATTTACAGATACTGTTGTGATAGGCATTTCATGAAGTCAGCGTAGCCATTCTGAAGATGGCCTTCTCTGTTATGGGCTGGAAAAGATACTTAGAATTACTTGAAGCAGTGAAGCCAGTCCAGATCTAGAAGAGGACTTTCTTTTCATGTGACTTTCAGAACAATAAAATGGTGACTCTGTGAGAAGGTCCTTTATGGCTAAATATTCCATGAAAATTGCCTGCAATAGAACTTCAAAACCCTAGTCAAGGAGTTTTAGAATCTAAAATCCTTTCTTAAGTAGAACGTACCTACTCACCCTTCAGAAATGTTCATTACATCACGCTACCATGTAGACTTGGAACACATCATTTGGATTTTCTTCTGCTAAATCAGCCATCCCCAAAAAAGATGCTGGTTTAAGTTAAATTTATCTCGTGAAAAGGTCTGTGTAGAACTTAAACCCTACATTAAGGATCTAAATTTCAAATCCAGAAAGTAACAGTTCCTAAAAAAAATTGGTTTGACTTGAAGGAAATATTCATGTGCTCAAATTGTTCATGTATTTGGCAGTGCTGGTCTTTCATCAGGGCTTAATTTATTTCTGTACAGTTGGCAAAGCCTTTTTCAGATTAATATGTCACCTTTTTAGAAAAAGGATGGATTAATTTAAGGTAAATCCACCACTGTATTATAAAGCTAGATTACCATTATGGAGAAGGCATTGTCTAGTGCCCATTTTTATATTATCTATGAAAATGCAAGTACCTGATTAATAAATGATTGACTGATTGATTGATTTATGGCAGTGGGCGGCCCCAAGCTTCAGTGTGACTGATGACAGAGGATTTTCACCAGCCCACCACTTTGGGTCATGGCACGCTCAGCATACTCTCTCCCAGAGCCAAGAAACCAGAATCTATTCCCCAACCCAGGTATTCTGGCCGTCAGCTGACCAGTGATGAATTGTTATGTTTTATGCATACTGAGATTTGTACCCAAAAGAGTTCTACGGGAGACAGTTGAATCAAAAGTAACAGAGCCTTACTAGAGAATATATTTTTATTTATACAGTTTAATTTACTGAACCCAGGAGGGTCTGGGTGGAAAGCATCTCACTTCACTTAGGAGAGCAGTCCCATTCATTTCAGCCGCGTGAGGAAGGTGCGCAGAGTTGTACTCTCTCTGAGAATGGCATATACCAGAGAGGTGGACAAGGACATGACATTCAGTTTCCTGACAAGCTTTTTAGCATTTTTGTAATCTCTTCTGATTGTCTGAACCTTTCAAGCAGAAAGGCAGTTATTGATGAGTTCTGTGTCACAATAGCAGATTAAATTTATCTAGCACTTGGCTGGCTTTTCTGGTCCAATGGCCTCTCAGAACTAAAAAGCAATAGCTGTGTATTTCAGTAAGAGGATCCCAGGTAAACTAGGCTATCTATAGAGATCAGTGTGTCCAGGAGTCAATTAAATATTTAAAATGCTAATTTGCAAAATCTCCAATAAGAACAACAAGATTTCTTTAGGACATAAGTACAGTTGATGGGAATTAGCATGACTGGGTACTTTTTTTATTGGAAGAACTGTTTAATTTTAGGTGCTAAAATTCTATTTCCTTAACCAAGTGTAGTCTAGTTTTCCTCCTAATATTTTTGTCATGATAAAATCTGAATCTGTGGCATTATTACAAAACCAAAATACCTCCTATATATGTGTGGCATGCAAGTAAATCCATGGAGAAACCTTTACATATATATACAGCTGTATTATTTCTGATAAAATATTTAGATAAAATAGGAACTTACATGGTTTTTCTGGTCACACAGGGCATAGTAGTTAAGCTATTTCTTTTCTTTTTTGGAGATGTTTTCCTATGAAATTTGCCTGGAAGAGAGAAGACGTCAGAGAAGATCTCATTTACATTCATTAGACATAAATATCTTAAATATCTTTCAAGGTTAGGGTAAAGCCTTTTAATCTTTAGCTAACAGGGATATGAGATTTAAAACACCCAGCATTTCATCATCTGACAGATGATGAAATTTCTCTTGTTAATCAGGTATTAAGGAAATTCCTAAATTGATTTTAAATAAAGGAGATGTGGAAATTTTCTGTGGAATTAACATATTCAAGCCTTTTTAAAGCATCTTCTGAGTAATTTTAGAAGGTAGAGATTCTATAACCAATATAGCAAAATAAAATATAGTCTTCAACTGTATACTTAATTTTTTTATTTGTTAAATCTTTCTTGCCTGAAAGCATGGTATTGAAATTTAAGTCAGCATTTTAAATGCAGCTTTTTATCAAATGTCAATCTTGTTAAAAACTTACTTCCGAAATTGTCGTTGCTTTCAGTAAAGGTGGAAATGTTAGTTTTACCGATTTGTGTGTGTTGAATTATTATTAATTCCTCATTTTATGCAGTATATTAGTTTCCAGTGTTCATGTAAGATAGGTTTGCCTTTCCCAATGCACACGCAAATATGAAGTATTTCTTCATTAAAGCAAAGGCATATTTTCTGTTCTGCAGGAAATAACACGTAGTAGCTGCAGACCAAAGAATAATCTGTTAACCTTTTCATATTCTTTCTTAGAGACAGAAAACCTCTTCAGTGAGGAATGACAAGCTAGTCTGGAATTTTGGTTTTTTTCTGTTTAGCTTGATGCTACTTTTTCTCAACATAATTAGCCCTAGGCAGCATCACTGTATAGTATAAACTTCTGATTTAACTTCCTCTTTCAATTGCATATGTCTTCCCTTGGATTGTTTTTTTAAGAATCATTCAAAACTTTGTCAAGTAAATCTTAACATTTGTGGTTTTTTCATTGGCAGTTGTCAGCTTAAATAATAGTGCGTTTGTCTATAGAATTGGATTTTACGTATCATGGGCAAAATCACGAAGCCTAAATAGGAAATTGTGCAATTAAATTGAGCTGAGCTATACTGGTAAAAACTTTGGCATATGCAGAAGTATTCAGAACTATTCACAAATGGAAAAATTCTTATAGAAACTATGCTTGAATTTTTGAAAAGAAAAGGGGCGGTGGGGCAGAGATTCTCAGCATTTGGCATAACACAAATATATTTCACGTCTTCACCCAGCTATATTAACATTCTAGATCATTTGTCTAGTTTTTAAGAAGAACAAGTTAGGAAAAAAGATGCAGTTTATATCTAAAATATTATAAAATGCTAAGTCAAACTGAATATTATTTCAATTTTATTTTAGTGCAAATTATTATTATTTCACTTGTGCAGTCAAGTAGATACTGTTCTGATTTTCCTAGCTTGTCCGTCATATTAAGTAATATTTTCCCAGTTCCTTCTAACCCCCTTTGAGTTTGTTAACAATATCAGGCAATACTAGAAAGAGAAGGAATTCAAATTATGTGGGGGTTGGGTTTTTGTTTGGTTGGTTTTGTTTTGGTTTTTTATTTTATTTTATGTGGCCTAAAGAAGACAGAAAAACTTTAGGAATCCAAAATATTAGTGTTATATATGACAATGACAACATAGGATGTAGTACCAAAATATATGTTTCCACATCAGTTGTTAAAGGGGACTGTTTTCAAATGTTTTATGCTTCTGAATTCGATTGTTTACTGTATAAAAGTAATTTATTTAAATTTATCATTTTGCATTTTACATAGTTAAATAGTTTGTGATACTCGCAAAGATTTATTTACTGTGCAGTGTCACCTACCATTCCTTTAGTCATGTCTCAGTTATTTCGGTATTTATGTGTTTCTAAAACATTTTCGACATTTACTATAGTATTTGAAATATTAGCAGTAATCTTAAGATCCAGCCTGTGCTGAACTGAAGATTCGGTACTGCTGACAGTATATCCATGAAAGCAGCCCTGTGTAGCTGACGCCAGACCTTTCCCACCCTTACGCTATTTTGAAGCAGGGATTTTTGTTGTTTCCTTTTCACACCCAAAAAATGCAGAATTAAAGCCAAACTAATGCCTTTTCTTTTTTTTCCCCCCACTCTTTGCAAATACTTGTATTTGTGTGTGTCAATGTGTTTTTGCTGGTAAATATCTGTATGTTCATATATATATACACAAATGGGGATGTGTGTATGTAAAACTTAAACCACAGCACGGGCATAGAAGACACTTCCTTTAAGTGTAATGTCTGAACAAAGAAAGCATGGGACTATGTAAAGGATTAAACTTTAATGGTTTGAGCTATGAGCTTAGAACAAATTTGCAGCTATGTTTGACTGTTGCTTTTCCCATGAGGGCCTTAAAGGCATGATAGTACTTTCTTTTAACATTGAGCATTGTAGGAAGCGGTAATTCAACAACAAAAGTTAGCAGTAACTCCTCTAAATAGGAATTAGAGGGAGCTAAATTAAGAATCAATTAAATCAGGAATTCCAGGGAAGTGATTTTACTAGTGAGGCCACATGTCAAGTACTCCGTTCAGATTTGGGCACCTCACTACAAGAAGGACATTGAGGTGCTAGAGTGTGTCCAAAGAAGAGCAACAAAGCTGGTGAAGGTTCCTAGAACACGTCTTATGAGGAGCGGATGAGAGAGTTGAGGTTGTTCAGCCTGGAGAAAAGGAGGTTCAGGGGAGACCTTACCACTCTACAAAATACCTGAGAGGAGGTTGTAGCGAAGTGGGGGTTGGTCTGTTTTCCCAAGTGACAAGTGATAGGACAAAAGGAAATGGCCTCAAGTTGCAACAAGGGAAGTTTAGACTGGATATTAGGAAGACTTTCTTTACTGAAGGGGTTAGCAAACATTGGAATGGCTTGCCCAGGGCAGTGGTGGAGTCCCCATCTCTGGAGGTATTTAAGAGTCATGTAGATGTACTGCTTGGTTTTAGTGTTAGGTTAGTGATTGGACTCAATTATATTAAAGGTCTTTTCCAATCTAGGCAGTTCTGTGATTCTGTAAATTATCAGTAAGAAGTGCTGGAAGCTGACACCTTTCTCATTCAAAATCCACTAGACTGAAGAGGTGCTAAGCAAATGAGAAAAGAAACAAAATTTGCCCAAACAGTTCTCTAGGATGAGCCGTACATGTATGTGACTCTGAAAGCATCCTGATAGCGAGTCTCCTGGTAAGCTGTAGCTGACTTAGGTTGGAATAACTAGGTATTTTTCACATGAAAAGCCAAGTCCATTTTAAGGTAACTAAGTACGGTTTTAGAACAGAGAAATTTCATCTCACAGTTGCCTAAAGTCTGTCTCTAAAGTACTCCACCCTTTGAACTTCTCTGAAGAAAAGAACATTTAAACTGCAACCCAGAAGTATCTTTGACTTAGAGCCTTCTTTCTGAAGGGAATTGTAGAAGTTAAGTTTCTGAAATACCTTTAGGGTAGAAGTGAGTAGGCATCCAGAACCTGGAAGGTTATGCTTAAGTGGAAGGTCACATCTACGGAATTTTTCTTCTCAGAAGTACAGTTCCTCAGAATGAGATTGGATTCTAATACTTGAATACTAAGTAGATACCTAAGAAAATCATCCATGTGTCTTTTAGGGACTGGGAACACTTTTAGTTCACTTAATTGATGTATTAAATATTTTAAAATAAATATAAATTAATGGCAAACAAAGTTTAGCTGCATTCAGATGTACAATACTGAAAAGAATACAGAAGGCTTTCTGAAGACTTTCAAATGTCTTTTAAAGATACATGCTAAGAGAAACCATTTTTAATTCATGTCAGTCTTTTCTTCTCCAAAATTCATTCAAAGAACACAGTTTGTACCATTGAGAACAAAATATCACTTTTAATTAACTGTATGCTTGATGTTTAGATAGCAAGGTTCAGACAAAGATAAAATCACATGTGTAGTAAAGAGCAGGGGTGAGAAACTGGGTTTCTCCCAGCGAGCTTGAACACGTATGTGGAATGGCTGCTTATAGTTTCACAAATGAAACAGATCAGTAGGTCTTTTATTAGTAGTTATAGTGTATACAAGCAGCACAGAGGGGCAATGAAATCATATTTTATTGTCAGAGGTAAACAGTGTAGCTCAGATGGTCTGATGCATTACACTGGATGTCTCTTGCCAGTGCTCCTCTGTGTTGCTGTACTTACGCTCTCATCATCCTCATTCTTCCGGGACCTATAAGGAGATTAAAAGTGTTTGTTTAATGTGGCCAGTACTTGTAAATTCAATCAAAGTTCAATGAAATATTAAGCTGATGCATCAGTATCCTACTTTCAGTTCTTTGATGTTCTACATGATCTAATAATGGGGAGGGGGAGGAAATTGCTGGGAAGTCCTTCTTATTCCTTTTCTCTTCTCTTCCTAAAATGCCTAAGAGAATTCAAAAATGGCCTAAATATGTCTGCTAGTTCAGACTCAAAGAAAGAAACCTTGTATTTTGAAGAGTCTCTTTTGTAGTATGTGTGCTTTGTTCTGAGATTTTTTACTTCATTTACTAGCTGATATAGTTTGTCTTGATAAAAGAGCTGTAACTTCTTCTAACTGAAGAAAGTACAAATGAAAAGTTTCACTGGAAGTTTCTAACTTGTTTTCCTTTACAAAGTTCTTTTAGAGAAAGCTGAGCTTTCTCTAAAATGAGAGCTGTAGGCTTTGGTCCAACAGTGTGTTGCTGTTTGAGTTAACAATATTAAAGCTCTAATTTACCAAATCAAAATCTCTTAAAATTATTTCAGTAAAAAAGGATATGCATTTCTCAATAATAATATCCAAGTGTGTTGATAACTACATGTTCAAAGTAGCACATTCTTAAAACTCAGACATCTTAGCAACAATCACTCTTGTTTACTTAAACTCTTTAGTTTAAGTGTATTTATGCAGGAACTTCAGATCTAAACCCAAGGACAACATGAGTTTATCTAGTGGTTTTCCCAAAGGAGTGCTGATTCCTTGTTTGTCAGGCAGGTACACATTTAAATTAAAGGATCCCCAGTTTTCAGCCACAGTGCCTCTCTTTAGTGCCTCTCATCAGGAAGCATGAACTCCTAATGGCTCTTGATCGCAGTCAGTATCATCAATCAGTTCTACCACATTTTTCACCATAAGAGACAATGGTCTGAATTTTCTTCTGATAATGATTTGCTTCATGTTTTATGTTTGCAGGTATCATAGAAGAGTTATATTTGGTTGATTTTATGGTTTAATGAGTGAAAAGTAAAAGTAAGAGATGCCGATTACTTTCTACTCTTTGTGGGGACAGTAGGCTTAAGAAACTGACCCTAAGCATAGAGAAGTGTGTATTCTACCCCTGAGATTTTATGGCCAAGAGCCAAAATTTGCATTTCTAGGGCATAAACACATTAAGAGAGGTGAGATTGCATTACTGGAAGGAAATTGATAATACAAGTCAAAAATTATTGTAAACACTTTATTGGATGCAAGGTTTTTTGTGCATACAGGATACAAGCAAAAATAGTTCTTTGTGATTCTAACAATTTCAATTATCACTTATATACCTTATGCAGGGGAAAATAGAACAGGAATTCTAGCTGAAGGGCCAAGTCCTGCCTTCATTTCCTCTAGTATATATTAAAACAATTTTATTTCTCTGTAAGAGGCAAAGCAATGCTGTGAAAAATGATTTTATTTCATTTTATTGCAATGTTTTGAAAGGTTTATTATTTAGCTGCATATAACCTCAGCAAAATGAATAATGAACTCTGCCATATCTGAAGTCTTGTCCTTCATGCTTTGCCTCACATATGATTCCCTTTTCTTATAGCTATTTTATTCATCAGATTAGGTCTTGTCATCTTCGCAACTCGCACAACAGGAAATCAATAATTAATTATGGATAGATAAAGCAATGCCTCAGTGATTTCCTGAATGGTCCCAGAGTTGCACTATATAAAACAACCAGGGATAGTTACCTAGCTGTTTCGCACTAAGATAGATTTGACAAGTAATTAACGTATCTCTCCCTTACCATGTTTCTCTTCATAGCTAAAATCAAGGGATGAGGTATAAAATTGCAGTAGAAGATGTATGATTAGTATATGATAACACTGCACACAGAAGAAAGCATTTGGAAAAGTGAAAAGTGGTCAAGGCCACCTGTAGTATTTTGAAAGAAAAAAGCTAGGTGATACTCTCAGAAGAATGTAGTACCTGAGGCTCTGCAACGATAAGAGAAAAGCAGGGAGAGGAAATATTCCAAATGAATTTGGGGTGGAATAGGAGAACAACGGCGTTGCTTTCAGAGAAGCTGAGATGGAGGCTGGGAGGTACACATCTCATTTCAGAAAGAATGAGTTTAACCACTCATTCTGAAAATGTCACTTTAAAGACCCTACAGAAAACTTAATAATCCTCATCCAGTGCCAGACAGTTTTGCCGTGGTTAATGACTGTCTGACTAGGAGCCCTTCTTTAAGCCTCATGCTGCCCTAAATACGTATTTCTCTTTCAGCTTCTTAAGCAATTGAACTTCTGCTGTGTCTGGGGTGCAGAAATGGTGACTTATCAAGTAAAAGGCATTTGTACATTGAAATTCCGAGTAAAAGGAGAGAAGTGCTGAGGTCAAGCCCGCTGTGAATTGTTAAGAAAGGAGACTGAAAATGTGTGTGCATTGTGTGCATTGCACAGCTGTGCTGGCTGGGGAGCAGCGAGGCAGCCCCCCATTGTTAGGCACTGAGGTGGGGGTCCAAAAGCCCTTGGGAAAGGCAGCTGCTCCAGTGGGAGCTCCGCTGCCCAGCTAGCTTGGTTCCTTCTCTGTCTGGCCCATCTACTGCTGCTTGTTGCTTTGGCTCAAGTGACGGCACTGCTTCCATAGTGCTCTCATCGGTGTCTCCATTCTCTCCCCTTAGTTATGCCTGTGCAAGGGAGGAGGAGTGAGTGTCCTTCCTCCCAGGCTTGCACAGGTGTAGTACTCCTAACATAATCCGTAATAAGTAAGCAACTGGCATCATCATCATAAGGCATGGGAAGCACACTGTGTTTTCCTTTAACCACTTCAACTATGTGGTCATGCTATGAACAATGACAGAAATTTATCCAATTTATTATAATGTTATAAAAATCACCCAAACTTGAATAATTTCTCTGTTTTAAGTAATTTTCTGAGTTTCACGAGCTGTGGAAATAGGACTATAAACACAAATACTAAAATCCTCAAATTAAGATGAGCTTCAAGGATCCATGCCTTCACTTTTCATCTGTTGATGGGCCTTGCTCAATAACTCTTTGGGAGAGGCGGGGAAACAGGACAAATGGAATCAGCAGCCCTTTGTCTTCTGAAGCCACTGAAATGACTTCAGATTTCCACTTGCAGACTTAATGCAGAATTAGTTCAAAGGATTTAACTCGAACAGCAGCCGCTGATGTGTAAGCTGGGAGAATGCCAGGATCTTTCAGGCTCAATCCCTACTCCTTTCTTCAACAATGTATCTTGAGTTACCACCTTGGAAGCAAAAGACAAAATCCTAGGAGTAAAAATGTCAATATAATGCTCATAATTGTTTGTAGCTTAGCTGATGGCAGTAAAAAAAACATCATTGAAGCAGTCTTTTTCAGAATACATCATAAAGCAGTTCAATACCCAGGCATTCTCTGCTGATTTTGAGTTTTCCTGGAAGGAACTGGAGCAAATCCAGAAAGGACAATCCTTTCACAAATTGTTTTTGGACAAGGGGATTTGGCATTGTAAATTCAAAGAAAAAAAAATTAAATAACACCTTTACTTTTAAATCAGATAGTTTATCTAAAATTAGTTTTGTTTTTCAAGAGCATTTCTAAAGTTGTTGAAGCTGTAAGAATTTAACTGAAATCCTTCTTACAAAGTAAACAGACTTCAAGTACAAAAGCAGGGTTGTTTTTTAGAGAACAGCCATGTGTCCATCTCTTCTTCAGCAGCTGACATTTCCTTGTCAGCCACTTTGGTGGCACACAGGGAGCAGTGCTGCTAGCCTACTCAACATTCAGATATGTTAATGGGGAGTGATTAGCCTCTGCTCCCATGGGGATGGCATAGGGAGAGAATGCAGGCTCAGTATCTCTGTTGAGAAGCACTGGCAAATTTATTTATTCTTCCTCTTGTATTAAAAGAAAATAACGCAATCCCAGGTTGTAAAGCCTCATGATAAGCGTGGTGGTTGGTTAACATTTAAACCACATTATTTCAAGAGCTCTCTGAGATCACCCCAACCTTGTTACTATTTTAGATTTCTCACCGCAGTCAAGTCACGCACGTAACTTCCATGTGTCAATGTATGTTGATAATTCGATCTGGTTCTCATTTCTGTTATGTCTTATTAGCATCGTGACAACAAATTCCCAGTGAAGAATTGCCCAGATGTGTATAAGTCTGATGAGCCTTGACTTAATTCATATCAGATTTATCTTTTACTCTAGACAGTGTCACACCAGTGCACACCACTCAGGATGTTTCATTTAACCTGACAGCAGTGTTTCAGCTTGCAAAAGAAGCAACACCAGTAACTCAGAGCAGTGTCTGGCTGAATTTCAAGGCGAGTAGATCCTATGTTATGTACTTAGAGGCACTTTGCCTTGTTGCTCTATCACCTGCTTCAAACACTGTGATAGGTCTGGTTACCAATTTCTGTGAGTGGCTGACTATCAAAACTTCGTATTTCTACAGCTTATCACCATTACAGGACCATTATTACTGCAATTAATATCATGGAATCAGTACAATGCTGGCTTACAGATAAGGAAGTATGACAAAACAAGTCTGGTCCTGCATGCTTCAAGTCATTTGGAAAAATGTCTATTAAATCAAGTCACAAGAGAAAGCAGAAAGTAGAATGCTGGAGAGTTTGTAAACTTGGGGGAGGCAGGACACAACGTTCTCTGTAGTTTCTCAGGCTTTAGCTGTTTCATTATTGGATTTGTTGCATTTCTGTGTTTTCTTTTCCCTGCTGGAATTTCTCTGCTTCCAAGAAATTGCTCTCTTTCTTCCTGACAAGGTTAGGACATTGTGGCCAGGAGCCAGGGCAGACTGTGCTCTTCAGTGCCAAAAGATACCAATGTATGTGCAGCCACCGTGCAGGTTTTCTAAACCACTCAGTGCTTTTTAAATTAGTGCTTCCTTAAAAGCTGATATGGGTAATCAGACAGAGGGTAGGGCTTGGGTTTATTTTTGTTGTGTAGCACATGAGCTGATGTGAGGTTTTTCTGAGTGAATGCCATGAGGTCATCCAGGCTGGGCACCACAACTGAGGCTGGTGAGGTCAGCGCTCCGTCCCTAACTCCACCATCCATTCCTTGGCCACCTCGTTGTATCTGGTTCCCTCTCTTTTCTCCCTCTGAATTCTTCAGGCAGAAACTCTGGTTCCCTGTTGTGTCAGCATGGTGTCCATTTCCATCAGGGCTTAATTTCATTCAGTCCTCAAAGTGTTGCTGTACTGCAAGTGAGAAAGTGGGGTGTGTGCCATCACTCACCTCTGTGAATGATCTCCTCAAGTCAAGGACTCTGCTATCAGAGAATTCTGCAGATTTGAAACTCTTGCAAACACAATAGAAAACTGCTTTCTCTTTTCCCCCACATGTTAAACACAAAAAGAATAATGTGGAAAACTCAAACTATATTTTCATAAGACACCTATGTAAAGTTTAGTCACTCTGACAAAATAATTGTCTCCCATGGACCCAAAGAAAATAATTTATTTTCAAAATGACTTAATGTTGAGCAGGGAAACAAAGGACCTGTTCACTTCTTAAGCCAAATAAAATATGAACAGTGAGACTACAATATCACTTTTATTTTCCAACTCCTACTCCACATCTAATCCCTGCAGCTTTCCCAAGAACATACCATCAGAAACATGTCACTGCCAATCAAGCTTTAATATTGGGACTTAATGGAGTATAACTGAGGAAGAATACATATATTCATTATAGTCAATATAGAGAGAGAAATGCCCAGTAGAAGATGCCTTGGAGGAAACAATAAGGACTTACGATGGTGTTTCTGTACTCGGGTTGTTCTGTGCCCTCCGGTAGTGTGCATTTGCCACCTATTAATTAATTGCTTCCAGTTAACAAATGCATCCATTCTGTAACAGAACTGCATTGGATTTCCTTCCAATTTGTCAGATCTTTTTGTCTTACGCTTCCTCTTCTAGATCACGTTTGCAGCTGGTAAATTGGTTTCTGAAAGGCAGTCTCACACACTTTGCTTTCAAGTTAGCTTTCTTCTCTGCAGGACACTGCTATATACTGTACCTTTAAGTGCCCAAATCAATTTAATTAAATTTCATTACAGGCACCAGAGCTGAAACAAACTAATGAAAGCAGCCATCACGTCAGGTGGTATTTATCTCGGCATTAAATTGAAAATACTCCCTTTAGGCTCTTAAAAATTAGTTTCAATATTTAATGCTAATAGCTTTTGGAATTGTTGATGGGGGTAGTTTTAATGAATTTGTTACAAACTGTTTACCTTTCGAAGGAAAGAAGCTTGTTCCTTGTGGCAGAAGAGAGATAAAGATAGATGACTTAAAAGTACTAGGGTTTTGAAATACCGTGAGGTCTTGGAGCTGCCCATAACACAGCTGAAAACCACCATGAAGGTTGTCATACAGTGATAGCCATATGCCTTCTTCAGTCAAAAGCAGTTCCAAGTGACCACAATACTTGTGTTACAGTTCAGTGTTTGCCTGACTTGTTTTATTGAGGTGTTGTGGCTTGCAAACCTGAAAGTTTGTAGCAGATTTTATTTGAAGACCTCATTTCAGGCACTACTCTCAGGAGAAACTGAAAGTTTGCAAGGAGGAGGAGGAGAACCATCTGCCGCACAGGAGAATGCTATTGCCAGTGTCCCAAATACAGCTGGAGTTTGCTCCCTCACTGTTGAGGCACTTTGCGGGGCTTTTCTGAGGAAGCTCACTATGGACTCTAGGGAAAGTCATGACTCTGCTGTGAAAGCCATGGCCCAGACTTCACTCTTCCTTTGAAATTATGACTGAGATAACAAACATGTTTACACAGATGTGTTATATAAGGAGTACAGACATTCAGGATCTGTAGTTAGGTGTCATGTCTGTCTATCTTAATTTACTTAGGACATTTCCCTCTACATCAAGAATATCTTCTTTCCTTCTGCTGTGTCACACTCTTGCCGAGTTCTCTTTCCTAAGAGTTGAGCGGAACAGCAATTTTCAAGCCATTTTCTCTTGCAATTCCAAGAGCCAGGTGCCCATGGTTACTGTGGAGGGAATAAAGGCAGAGAGATGCCTTGGGCAAAGGATGGGAGGGGATTTAGGGTTGGATGTCTGGAGTAGTCTCAGGAAGGGGATGGGAATATTCTTTACTACCCCAATGGAGAATTATTTTCCTCTAAGCAGGAGAAAAAATCCAACTGTTGTTGATAATACTCTATTGTATTTATTTTTTTCAACATTTCACTGCAAAACTTTTGTTTAGCACCATGCCAGGTGCTTGACTCAATTTCCACTGAGCCCAACAGAAAGTTGGCATTTTTAAAAGGCTTATGCCTTCACTGCAAGCCTGGGAAAACTCTGTGTTACTGATTTAGATTTTAGATTTAGGCAGTGATAAAGACAGTTAAAGTCTATCAATGCTTTTATGACATCTGACATACTCTCATTTAATAAGAGCACTAGCAAAAGTCAATTTATTCTCTTACGATACTTTCAAACTACTTTTAATATCATTTTAAAAATGTAAAGTACATTATTTTGTAGTACTGCATTATATTGTACAGGAACAAAACGTGAATTATTTAAATTCTCCTTTTTAATTTCTGAACTAGCTGTTTCTAGTGTCTGTATTACTTTGTTTTTTTTTTTTTTTTTAAATACATCATCTTTACCACAGTTTTAAATAGAAAGAATAGAATTTCTTTCTGAACATCTTGGAGAAAAACACAAGGCAAATGCATTGATTCTTTTTCCCTCACATGTGAACAAATGGACAGTTGATATAACCAGACTAGATACCCAAATAGTCCCAATAATTTTGATAATTCTGGAGCTTCTCCATCTACTTACTCCAAAGTTTCCTTATAAGATAGAAATGATTTAAAGAAAAAACTGATTTTCCCAGTAAAACAAGCAGTGTTACGATTTGGAATATTTTCAGAGCCAGAATGCCATTTGCAATATGAAATATGAAAATAGAGGCTTGAAAAAGACAGATCTACTGAACAAATAGCCTAAAAAGCTGCTCAGTGTTTTTATAATTTGATTTTTTCTGAAATGTGTTATTTTATAGAACTTTCTGCATTTTCATTTTTCTCCTGGTGTGTCAGTACAGTCAGCACCTCGTGTCCTGCACTGCTAAGAATATTTGCCATCCAGTGGCATGAAGATAGTAGCCTACTTGTGTATACATAGTAAAGACACTAGAGGAAAACACTCTGTACTTAAAATGTGGAACTGTATGGCATTTTCACTGACTGCTGTCACAACGTTTGATGTTGCAGGACGGATGGTCGCAGTATCACTTCGTAGCCTCATCTTCAACAATAGAAAGGGATCGGCAAAGACCGTACTCGTCATCACGCACGCCCTCCATCTCTCCTGTGCGCATGTCTCCTAACAACCGCTCAGGTAAGGCCAGGCTTTCAGGCTGAAAGAACGCCAGAAGCAATCCATCACTGTCATTTTCCTTCTGTAAGGAGTGTCACTGGCATCCAGATTTGTTGTTAACAATGGTGGAAGGACACAGAATATATTCTTTACTCTTACCTGAAGTACTTGTTCAGAATGGGATTTTTTTTTCTTTATTAACACCTCGTAAAACTATACAGCAGAAAGAATATTCCATACTTTTTTGTAATGAATTCTCAAGCAGCGTTTTCCTCTTTGGGAATACTTGCTTAGATCTCAAGGCAATGGTGTCCATTAGTAGCATGAGGAAATTCTGTTGCTCACATTCCTGGTCGTGAAAACTGCTATTTGTGACCACTCTGCACACCAAGCAGAAGTTGAAGGATCCACATTTTCTTGTCAGCTTTGATTCTGATGATATATGTATATGTGTATGTAAGTGTGCATACACAGGCATAGGTAAGCTTCATGAAAGACCGACTACAGGTCTTCATGTAATGTCAGTGGCATATGTACACCAGCTGTCATTAATTCTGTATGATCCATACAATGAATTAATGCATGTCAACTTATGCTGCAGTGCTAACTATTTTTTCTATTCAGAAATCTGGGCATTTTCCTCTCTGCCTATTCTAACATAGAACATACCTCGGTTAGATAAAAACATTTCCACTGAAAATCTTCTAAGATAAAGAGAGTAAACCAGTCAGCCTTTCAGTATGCTTTTTGCTGCTTGTTCAATCAAAGGCTGTCATTCCATAGGTATACCTAGAGTTTAGGTTGAAAATTAGCCAAACTTCTTACTGCCATCAGGATTGTGCCATAGTTTTGTTTTTAAGAAAATTGTTTTGCTAATTACCTAGAATCTGCATCTTAGTCCTGCAGCACAACCATTGAGTAAATTTGAAAATGTAGCCAGAAGTACAGTGAGAGCTGCTCTTCAGTTTTCAAAATCTGTCATTACACAAGTCCATAAAGGGCTCTTGTTCCCTTTTTTGTTCTCCAAAATCTCATTTTGACTGTAAATGCAAGGCACTTGAAATATCTGCCCTGAGATCTTAGTTCTGTCTCTTGCCAGAACTGTCTCCTCACTTCTGTTACTCTATTGCTTAAGGAACATACTTAAATAAAATTTGGATGAAATCTTACTGCCATCATCTGTGATGACAACAAATTGAGCAGGAGTGTTGATCTGCTTGAGGGTAGGAAGGCTCTGCAGAGGGATCTGGACAGGCTGAATCGGTGGGCTGAGGTCAGTTGTATGGGGTTTAGCAAAGCCAAGTGGCAGGTCCTGCACTTGGGCCACATCAACCCCAGGCAACGCTACAGTCTTGTGGAAGAATGGCTGGAAAGCTGTCCAGCAGAGAAGGACCTGAGATTGCTGGTCAACAGCTGGCTGAACATGAGCCAGCAGTGTGCCCAGGTGGCCAAGAAGGTCAACAGCATCCTGACCTGTGTGCAGAAGGAGTAGGGACTTGATCGTACCCCTGTACTCAGCACTGGTGAGGCTGCACCTTGAGTATTGTGTTCAGTTTGGGTGCCACAGTATAAGAAAAACACTGAGGAGCTGGAGTGGTCTAGAGAAGGGCAATGAAGCTGGTGAGGGGCCGGGAGAACATGTCTTGTGAGGAGTGGCTGAGAGAATTTGGGTTCTTTAGCCTGGTGAAAAGGAGGCTGAGGAGAGACTTCTACAACTTCCTGAAAGGAGGTGGTAATGAGGCAGGAGTTGGTCTCTTCTCCCAAATAACTAGCGATAGGATGAGAGGAAATGGGCTTAAGTTGTGCCAGGGGAGGTTCAGGTTGGATATTAGGAAAAAAATTTCTTTACTGCAAGAGTGGTGAAGCATTGGAACACGCTGACCAGTAGTGGGGTCACCATCCCTGGAGGTGTTTAAAAAACATGGAGTTGTGGCACTTCAGGACATGATGTAGTGGTCATGATAATGTTGGATTGATGGTTGGACTTGATGATCCTAGAGATCTTTTCCAACCTTAGTGATTCTATGATTCTCAACCTGGGAGAAACTCATGTACCCTGAAGGACAGTATTGGAATTCAGACTGATCACAACAAACTGGAGATACTGTCTAAAGGGGAAAAAAAATCTAATCCTTTACAATTCAATTATAAGAAGAAAATCTGGCTAGACAGAAGTTCTTTATAAATAATTTAGGGACTTTTGTCAGTTGCATGCCTGAATAGGAAAATGGGCAAATCAGGATATGAGGACACACTGAATGGTCTGTAATTACAGTTTAACTTGAATAAGAGAGACACAAGATGGGGGCAGTGGGAAGACCTACGCACCAAGTATTCGAGCACATAACAGCCAGATGTGAAGAGGAACATCATGAACTTTCTCTACTTCCATATCAGACAAACAGAGATAATGAGCATCAAGGAGTCAAGCTGGACATCGGGGAACATTTCCTACCAGTAGGGAAACAAAGCACTGGAACAGACTGCTTGGAGCAGTTATACAATCTCTGTCATTAGACATCTTTAGATTTAGATGAAAATCTGTCAAGAATTATTTTGCTATACTGGATGCTACCTTGAGGTAAAGAGTTGAAGTAAATGAACTCACAGTGTCCCATCCATTCCTATGACTTGGTGATAAGATGCTTAAACTAGCACAGAGAGCTCTGTCTTCTTCTCTGTGTCCTTTAAGAATAGGAGCATAAAACCTTGATACCACTTTTCAGTCTAATGTCAACCAATGATTTTATGTCTGCTGACAGTAAAAACTCTGAAAGAGGGCTCTTCCGGAATTTAACACTTGTTCTCACATAGGAAGAGAGAGATAATTCCCTCAGGGAACACAGAGAGAGATGGGTTTGTCTTTATCGATCAATTCTGCTAAAAACACCAGAGTGCTTAAATGCATCCCCAGATATATGAAACAAAATGCATGCCCGTGTTAGCTGCTTTGTCAAGGTTTGCATTCTGGTTTGTTCCCTATTAGACTCAAGTTGCCATTAGCTGATTTGGTGATTTAATGTCATGTTCCTTTATATCTGCTGGTTTATCAGCTTTAGAATTACATTACTATTGACAAGCAATTTAAGAGCAATCCCCAATTCTAATAGCATTATTAGAAAAAAACATCTGTCCCACATTTGCTCTGTAAATTCAGAGGCCAGGGCCAGCAGAACCAATCTAAGCAGAATTCAACATCACTTGTGCTTCCCTACTCGTTAATTGCAAGTGCTTCCCTACTCCTTAGCTAAAAAGCATAACATAGCTTAGAGATGCTGAAAAAATATAACTCACAAGCTTCACAAATGAGCTCGTCTTACATTTTTAATTCATTTTTTTTTCCCTTCTTTTTAAGCAAGGACATTGTTACTGATTTTAAGGTTCTTTTGACATACGAAATATCTGGGCGAAGGCAGGAAGGGTGTGGAAGTAAGCAGCAGCACTTTAGTTATCTTCGTGCCACTGTGCCTTTATGAGGCTCTGAGGAGCTCTGCCACTCACCTTGTACTCACCATCCCCTGCCCTCCGCAACAGGCACAGTGCATTTTATCTACCAACAACTAAAAACTGATGTCAGTTTACTTGAAAGATACTACTTTTTTCCTCTCTTTTCTCCTTTTCCTAAGCATCACAAGCTTTTAAGTCTTCATGATCAGTACCAGTGATCACCTTCACGTTCTCCAGTGCATAAGAATCAAATACAAACCCAGTTCCCCACCTAGTCACCTTGTACTTTCCTCCTTTTAGCCATACCACTAGTATAGGTGAGGAAGGATTTAGTTTTCATAATACCTTAAAGTAGCAGTTGTTCTAATGGCGGTTGTTCATACATAGGTGTTTAAAGACAGAGAAATTGTTACGTTTCAGTGTTAGGCATTCTTTGCTATGTTTTCTATGAAAAGCACTTTTATTTTCTTCCTGTCTGTTTTAGAATCATTTAATTGGTTTGTTTATTTTCAACAGAGAAGGAAAGAAACTATTTATAAGAGTTTTTCCACACAGTTGAAAGTTAACAGCCTTTTCAGCAGAAGTAAATTAACCACTTTGAGAAAAAGAATGGAAATGTCTATACCAGAGAATTTTGACAAGTTAAAGAAATTGAAAAGCTGAAGGGGAAAAAAAAAAACCCTTTCATTTTTTTCATAATGATCATCTTAGATGTTGAATGTAAGTGAAAAAAACCCCCAAACATTCAGAGAGAAAATTGTGTTTGGAGTTGATTGTCCCATGAATACGTTTGTGCTATACTTGAAGTAACAGCACCGTTTCTTTAAAAAGCTTAGTGTTAGTACTCTAACAAATATAAACTTTACTAGGATGCTTACTCTAGTAATAAACACTACACTCAGTCATATGTGGCGAGTGAAAATAAATCCTTCTTTGTGATCTAGCAAGTGCCCCAGCCTCACCTCGGGAAATGATCAGCCTAAAAGAAAGAAAAACGGACTATGAATCAACTGGAACAAATGCCACTTACCATGGAAATAAGGGAGAACACACTTCTAGGAAAGACACCATGACAGGTGAGATTATGCTTGTGTAGCATCTGTAAAAATCGGCTGTTGTAGGCTTGGCTGGGTTTGCTGTGCTATAGAAAAGAGTCAACCTGTTTTGATTGATTCCAAAGTTCTAGCCACCCTGAGAAATACAGTTAAATATCTGATCATAATGAATACAATGCTATGTAAAAATGAGTTGTGAAGACCATGCTTCTTCACAGCAGAAAGGCTCTAGAACCAATTTTACATTTCTTTTTAGTTTTACATTTTACATTTCTTCACATTTGTTTTCATTTCGAAAGAAAGGTGGTTAGATCACTTTGAATTAACTGTTGTTATTTCTGCAAGCACAACAACGCTTGAGCATCTGTCTTTTGCAGACAAATGGCTTTCTAGGATCAATTAGCTTGTTTTGCATATCAGTCATTCCTAGGAAATTTGGTAGTTCTTTGTAAAGTCTATCCATGTTACCTTTTCAGCTGGGCTGATTTAAATGCAACAATTTTCTCTCTGTATTATGACATCTATTGCAGGTTTCACTGAAGGTCTCTCTCTCATGGTGAGCTCATTAACCTGTTAGCATTTCAGTAATTACAAAATTTTGAGTGTTTTACCCTGTACTGCACCTCTTCATTAATTCTCTTGCAAAATACATGTTGGTTTCCATTACCATTGCACAGGCTTATATAACCCCTTTTGAACATTTAGTTACATTTAAATAGTGCCGAGCACTATGGCATCCTCTTCTCCAAACGCTACCTCAGGGCAAGCGCAGAATCACAGTGAGGAATCACTCTGCACTTTCCGAATGTCTCTTAGCTTCTCCCGTGCCCTCTGTAGAGGTCTTGCTCAGAGCATGCCAGAATGGGTTGTCTTTGTGGTCCTCAGCTCACTGGGGACATCAGGAACGTGCTGACTCAGCATCAAGACATCTATACTAACTTTCAAGACCATATGCAGGATATGATAATACTCATACTGCATCTACTGTGTTATATGCTATTATGTAATAATAGCCAGGCTTTGCATTTCTGTGAAAATGCAATACGGAACATTAATTAGCATGGAAGTGAAAATCTGAAGATGAGGAATGACAGCTAAGAGCAACCACAGAAACGAGGAGTGTCCTGAATGACATCTGCAGGGTCCTGCGTGAGATTGCAGCAGGTTCAGTCAAGGTACTACATTTTATATATCCATAATATTTTGAGTGTTTCATAGTCACTGCACAAGGTGGTCCTCTAGAACGCTTCAGTGGTCCTTACTTCTGTGATTGTGAAGGACAGGACTGCGTTTTTTCTGCATTTTGTCAAGGATCCATGAAGAGGGAATCTGAGGAGTAAGAGTAGCAGGCAAAAAAGACAGAAACATTACTGTTTTGTTCTAGCTGTATCTGCAAATTTAGACGACCAGATTATATCAGAAGATATGTTTAAAAAGTGGGGTTTTTTTTCTTTTTCCCCAATCCTTTTCATTTTGTCTTTTACTGTAGCGTTTTTCTTCTCCCATTCCTGTTTCCCTTGTTTCCCTTCTCTTTCAATACAATTTTTGGAGTGTAAGGTTTGTACTTCCTCAGCAACCTTTGCTCCACTTTGATTTTTGCATAGTGTTTTCCTTTAATATCTGCTTGTATTTTGTATGTTCCTATTGATCTGTTGGGTGGGCTTTTACTTGAAACACTCAGCATCATGCTCAGCTATTGACTATTTTTCCAGCTACTAAGCTCAGTGAGATAAAACAAAATCAAATTGAAAAGTGTAATGATATTTCACAGTCTTATATGACCGTTGTACAAATGAATATGGAATTAACAAATCACTTGTTCTGTCTTTCAGATCACCAATCTCTGATCATTTGGTCTAAGCTCAAATTAAGCACCTTTTTATGAACAAAAGAAAATAACAGAGGTAGTCTTGCTCGTCAACATTCAACATGAAATTTGTGTAACATATTTGTAGCTCAGCAAATAATAAATACTTCATGAAAGAACAATATAAAATCAGTATTTGTGATTTTAATGGTGAGACGTTACTTGGATGGTCTAGTACGAGTCTGTGTAGCAAGTTCATTGCAATGCGTGTATTCCGTGTTGTGCGTCAGGCAGTGCATTACAGCTACCACAGCCACAGAGCCTGTGGAACGTAGATAAATGTTTTTTCAAGTTCCACCTGGCGTATATGTATCTTGAGCTTCTCTTCTATTTTGTGCTAGGCTGATGTATTGCACAAAGCTTCATTTGACTTACGGATTTACACGGAACGTAGAGCCACAGCTGTAGTCCCAATTTATCCATGACTGTCTCCATGTTCTTCTCCAAAGCTTGTTCAGTTTATAGTTCAAAAATTTTATGACCTCTTGCCTGGGACTGAAATGAAGTGCTTTTGATGGATTTCCTCTGGGAAAAATGGAGAATCTATGAAGTAAAAGTTTGTCTGAAGATGATACTTTACACTGATTTCACAAGAGCAGCTAAGAAATAGAGGAACAATATCAACCTTCTCATTGCTCTCTTCCCTTCACAGGTTTATGATGCCTTGTATATTTACTCTCTGTCTTCTCTGTAGAAAATAATAACTAATAATGAAATTTTACCACCTAACGTATATTTTTAAGACAAAAACCATTATATTCCTTTTAAAAAAACAGGAACTGCAAGTGCATACGATAACGTTGTTTATGCCACGGTGTTCTCCCTCAGACCAGGGAAGGTAAGGTTACTGTACACCATCACGGGACTCCGACTCTAAAGTTTCTTTTACTTTGGTGCCTCAGTGAACCAATATGTGCATCACAGTCTGCACTCTTCACACTTCATCAGCAGAAATACCTTCTGATTAATTTATTTTCTTTTGGTTGTCAAGAATCAATCATCCATACTTTTGTAATTTAAATTACTTGCAAGTCCCTACACGTTCAGAACACAAACAACCACCATCATCTGTTACAGTAGCTACGGATGCTTGGGCTACTTGAACTTACTATTACCTTAAGAAACTATAATACACTGCAATCTTTTCTTATGCCCTTACCTCATCTTTCACTGTGCAGGAAGGGGCAGTGATAGCCACAAGTAATGAACTTTGTTAGCTGAGATTTGCAAGGCACAGAAGCATTTTCCTTTACTGTCTTGAACTAAATTTTAGAAAATGGAGTCCTGCTGCTTATAGCAGAAAAAGCAGGTCATGCAATGCCTGATGAGGATGACTTAGCTGTCCAGCTGAGCTTTCTTTCTTACTATCAGTCTGTGTGTCTGAGGGCAAAAGTCTAGCAGCTTGTTATTTCAAAGTGTCTGCAAAAGTGTTTAGAATAAGTACTTACAAGAACTGAAAGCTGAATATTAAACCGTACGTCAAGTGATTGAGACGTGTGGGTCGGCTTTGGTCAATGATATCTTTGTCACATAGTCACCGAGTGACATAACTCTCAAAGCTCTTATCAACTTTGCAGAAAACTGCCGTGGAGGCTATGTGATTTTATTTTCTGGGGTTTTAACCAGTATCACCCTGAAAACTAAACAGTGGGAAAAAAAGGAAGGTGTTTTTCTGTAATGATCTGCATGCAGTGCAACCCCAAAGTATTGCAGGTTGATCACAGTACTCATTTTAGAACCTTCACAATTTTACCTGGTAGAAAGTGCCTCTTCAGTACTGTCATGGACTGATGTTTAGATACTGCACAATATATACATATATACATGCACACTCGTCACTCCTCAAATCATTTCATCTGCAGCTACAATTCTCACATCTCTGTAAGGAAGCGTGGCTGCTAGAAAATAGAAACATAGAAATGTCTGGGTTGGAAGGGACCTCTAGAGTCATCTAGTCCAACCCCCCTGCTGAGAGCAGGGACATCCTCAGCTAGAGCAGGTGGCTCAGAACTTTGTCAAGGCTCACCTTGAACGTCTCCAGGGAGATATTAAAAATCTCCATCTCTTACTCCTTGTACCCCTTTCTCTTATCTTGCCATGTTTTTAAAAAGAAAATTATTTCTTTTTCTCTGCTATTATTATTTCTTATTCTCTTTCTCTCTGATAATTTTATTACGATGGTCCATATACATAGCTAACAGCAAGAACTGGATATTAACCACACAGTATCTGTCCATTCATCTAGTTCATTCTCTCCCTTCCTTTTATACTTGCCCTCTGCTTTTGGACAGCAAGAGTCACCTGCTCACTGAAGCACGGCAGAGTGGGAATGGAGTTCCCAGGGATGCCGTCTGCATGTTCAGAAGCAGGTACCGAAGCGGGGCTGTGTGGTTTTGGTACCAGCTACATTGCTTGACTTGCATTTCCTCCAGAGACAGAATTATCTTAACTTCCCAGCTAGACTAAGCCAGGATTTCTTGGTTTTGAACTCTTGGCATTCATTTCCAAGCATTTGATATGTCATTGTTTTTATTATCGTAAGAAAAGAAGAATGCTGGAGGTTTTTTTTCATTTTAAACTTATGAATTTGTATCCACATCACTGTAGTGAAATCCACAACGCAGACTTTGCATCTATTTTCATAAGCTGATACTACCCATTTTCAATCACAGAATATGTGACCTGGAAGACTGTAAGTATTCAATCTGTCATGTGACAATTCTGGGCACATCAGTGCCGATGTCACAATAGTGCATTGGGCAGCTAGGCACCAACTCTGGACTATTTCTGGGTTTATAATAGTCATGGCTGCTCCTGGCACCTAGGTACCGTGTGCCTTTTTATATACCTGTACAAAGAGGGAAAGGTCATGACCCTCCTTAAGGTCTCTTGTGATTGCCTGTAGCTACAACATATAAATTAGCATGCGTCCAGGTTGCTATTTTTCAGCAGATTCTTCATCAACCTCAGATGTTGCACCTTATACCAGTCTTTCATTCGTGACATCACTCAGGAACAGTATTGTCCTGTCTGGACCGAATACATTCAGTCATGCCTGACTAAAAACTTGCATGCATGAAACTTCGACTCTGCTTATCTTGCCATTTATATACATGAAAACAGAGTGCTTACAGGAAGTTCTTTTGCTGTTTATGAGAGTCTAATACATTGAATGTCACTTTCATTTATTTCAAGAAGTAACACTTCACAAAATGGGTATCTGAAACACTAACTCTGAGTATCTTTAGATCTTGAGAAGAGGAATGTGTATAACCCAGCTTCTTCTGGCTTTTTGTGGGGCAAGCAAAAAATCCAGAAAACAGCATTAAAAAAGATGGTATCAAGGAAAGCTTTGGCTGTTGTACTGCCGAGAGTCGTGCCATCATGGGATTTACCATAAATAGCAATTCTGTTGCGGACTCCTCTAATACCAAAGACTGTCAAAAAGAGAGGGATTTCTAAACCTAAAGCAGAGGATGCAGCTGAAATGTAAGAAACACTGAAATAACAGTCAAGTCTCACCCATCACTCAGGTGACATAATGAAGCCTGAACAAAGAGAACCTCTGCATATCAACCCTTTGGCACTAGCATCTGTGACGAAAGCGAAACTACTCAAGCAGTCATCATTTCCATCTGTCACCACCTAATAGCACACAGGTGGAATTAAGAGGACCTGCCACTGGAAAAGACCAACCAGTAGAGTTCATATTCTTCCCAACTTCAAAGAAAGGATCCTACTTCACTCCTGCTTTGCTCCTTGGAAACCTTCAGAGCTCTTCTCCATCTCCTATGCTGGACTGTGCACTCTCTCAGTAACTGCACCCAGCTCTTCAAGAAACAAGAGGGCTCTTTCACACCTATTAGTTAATGGGATTATGAAGTGAAAAATCTCTCTTCCCAGCTATTAGGACTCATCACCCCACCATATAAGTTCTGTCTTTATCCTGTTTCAAGAACATGCGGGAGATCTTTAAGAACACCGAGATCTGTAAAGCAGCAACATGCAGCATTGTGCTAAACTCTGACAAAAATTATACCCTCAGCATGGAACTCATAGCAGATGTGAAGATCAGAATTGGCGTATTAACTTTGACTGAAGACCATGCCACTCCTCTCTCCAGAGAGGGTGCACTGGCAGGGGAAAGATAAGTAACATGCTGGGGGCCATGCTGGTGGGTTGCCAAAGGAAGGAAGAGTGGTTACTTCTTCAAAAACTGTGGTTCTTCCAAGTGAAGTGACTAGCATGGATCACATAGCCAGCTTTCAGCTCTGATGCTCCATCCTCATCCTCAAAGGTTTTAAGCTGTGAAGGTATTAAAAGCAGGTTCTTTACCATTGCAGAGAGAAGTTGCGCAAGCAACGTGTTTCAATTCCACTGATTACTCTGATTCACAACTGCTCAGTTTTTACTTTCAGGCACGTGCTTTTATAATGAGAGTCCTCATGACAGCATCAAATCATTGGTTAAAACATCTGGAAAGTAATAATGCACACCCAGTACGAACAGTGTGCAACAGTCACACAAAATACTGTGCTCATACTCTTCCAAATGTGAGAAATAACTACAGTCTTTCTAGTTCTACCAGCAAACTAAGCTTCAGCTAGATAACCGCATCACAGTGATCGGCTTTGCAGGGATAATCCTTAGCTTTTTATGTGCTTTTTGGGGGCAGGGTGGGAAACAAATTTTTCTGCAAAACTGTATGATGTTATCCTTGTCTTTAGAATTGCTTCTGATTTCAAACTCATAGATCAGATTTGTCTGTGCATTTTAGTAGTAGGATGTTTGAGAAGGAAATGATAGCATTTCATGGAGTTGAGGGTATCTCGGCCAGCCCTCTTCAGTAAAACTACGTATTACTTTTTTGCATAACTCATGTTTCAGTTGCATTTAATCACTTTTCCATTAATAACTTCACAATATAGCAACAGCACTGTAGGATAAATAATCCGCATAATCCAAATGAAGGGGAAGCGCTGAAATGTATCTTAATCTCAATATCTACAACTGTTGTGTGTTTAGTACGTGCTATAAAATCTCATCTATAACCTGAAATATATTACTGACTTCTCGCTGTATATGAAATTATTTTGTTCATTTATATGGGAAGTGCACAAGACTGGTACAAACATGACGTAGCACGTGTTGCCATTAGCAAGTGTATACCATGTACGGGCACGTACATCCAAGCAAAGATTATTACTCTTTAGTGGTAGGAAGAGAAAACAGAATTCTGCAGATGTTTTCAAATACTTTTTTTTTTTTTTTTGGGGGGGGGGGGGGGGCAGGCATTGTGTAATGTATTTAATGAAGGCTTAAGAATTCACTTAGTATGTTGGGTAAACCTACTTTTGCCTTCCTTTTTTCTCTCTCCAGCTCAGAACACTGGAATCTCAACTTTGTACAGGAATTCGTATGGTGCACCTGCTGAAGATATCAAACATAACCAGGTAAATATGGAGACTAAAACAATAGCATTCCAGATGACAAAAGACCAGTGTAACATCCTATATGGAAATGAAGTAAAATACCCCAAAGATTGCTAAGTCCAGATCAGAGGAACTGAGTCACCTGCTTGCACAAATGCTAGCAATTCCACAGGCTCCAGACAAGTTATGTTCTTCAAGTTTCCAAAATGTCCAACAGGTTATGAATTTTTTACTAGATTACCTGCAATTTCAATTTAAAGAGACTGATATTTCAGTTTTAATCCACAAACTTAAAGTTAAGAGAGTTTCTGATATTCTGTGCCCCAATTTCTCTTTATGGGTTTTATAATTAGCCGGTATTTCCTGTGGTGCACCATATTCTTTCTTTGTGTGAGCCAGTTCAGTGCATGAAGGTGTTTATGCTTTTCTGCTTTGATCGCATTTAAAAAGATGAAGCCCTTCTAATTAATACAGTATTTAGATAAAATGAGGGTATGAGATGTTGTGATGGCAGGTGCACTCTAACTGCAGTCATGAATCAATTAGTTTGATTTGCAGGGGAGAGTTTGAGTGAAAACAAAGCAACGAAAAAAAATTTCCACCTTTTTCCACTTGCTTTCTCAATGAAATGTCAGGTTTATGATTGAGATATCAGAAAGAATGCTTTTAGCTAAAAAGAACTCAGAAATACTACTTCAGTCCCCTATTTTCTACTCAAAAATAGTCCATCTCTGACTTTTTTGGTGTATAAATAGGCTGCTTCATATAGAATTTTCCTTCTGTGTCCAAAATTAAACATCTGTGTTTACATATGTGCAATGAAAGGAGGCGCTGGAGGTCCTGTACACCTTGATGGCAGTACTAGAAATAGACACTAGAGTAGTTACGCTCCCTCGTGCCGTTCTAATACTGGGCCCAGTCTTTTAAGATCACTTGTGGGATCGTTAGAGGCAGTGGACACGGGCAGCCTGTTGCACTCTTTGCATAGGGTCTAGTTAACAGAGACAGGCTGTGCGCCACGGTATAGCTGCAGCGTAGTCAGGAAGTTATACACGGACTATACGCTACGCTGCAAGCTACGCTGCTTGGACTACTTTTGAAGTTAACCAGCATCTTTAGCAACGATATTAAATAATAGACATATTTAATAATAGCATTAAGTAAATAAATACAAAGAATTTAAATGAGAAGGCAAAGCTGTGAATTTAATTCACTAACAAGCAACACCTTGAGAAGATGTTAAGATAATGCATAATTTTGTATTTCCAGCACGATAAAGCTAAGTTTGCTCCTTCTTCCATCCCATTGCCCACAATAAGTGGTATCTAAGAAGCTGTGGGTCTTACTGTGTTTCAGGTTTCAACACAGCCAGTTCCACAGGAGCCCAGCAGAAAAGATTATGAACCATATCAGCCGTTTCAGAATTCAACAAGAAACTATGATGAGTCCTTCTTTGAGGACCAAGTGCATCATCGTCCACCTGCAAGCGAATACAACATGCACCTGGGACTAAAGTCAACTGGCAACTACGTCGACTTCTATTCAGCTGCTCGTCCCTATAGTGAACTTAACTATGAAACAAGCCACTATCCAGCCTCTCCCGACTCCTGGGTTTGAGACTTGGGCAGATACAAAAGCTCCAGGAACTGTGCATGTGCATGCATACCACAAGACATTTTTTTTCCTGCAAATTTAGTTTGTTAAAGCCTGTTCCATAGGAAGGCCCAGATAACCAGTATGGAAAAAATTAAGAGATTTTTTTTAGAAGGCTAAAAGATATGAAAGCTAAACCTGGGAGTAATTAGAAAGAAATATATATACATATATATATATTTTACAGTGTGGGGCAACTTTACTGTTGGCCTGTAGAGTCTAAAGTTTGGTTCTGTATATTGAATGTGGCTGAAGGAAGGAGGGAGAACAGGACAGTGGATGTGGGTCAAGAGTTAAGCACAAGTAACTGAGCAGCGTACAAACTTTATGGGGAACAGCTTCTCACACTTTGTTTAATATCCTCATTCATTGTGAATCTAGGCTTCAAGTTGCATTTGGGGTTTCCTCTGTACAGCAAGATGTTTCTTGCCTTTTGTTAATGCATTGTTGTAAAGTATTTGATGTACATTACAGATAAAAAAAAAAAAAAACAAAAAAAAAACCAAAACAAAACAAAAAAAAACCCAGACAAGTGCATTGTGTATATTACACCAATGCCACAGTGTTTCTTCATCTATGGTTCTAAATATTGCTTCAATTTCAAATTTTGAAAGATGTATGAATTTACAGTTTTTTGTTTCTTTTCCCCGGTGCGTTTTAACAAAAAGAAAAATCAAAAAAAAAATCAAAAAAAGAGAACAAAAAGGAATATTTAGCAGTATTGTTTGTTCTGATATGTGAATTTGTTTGTGGCAACTAAAAAAAAAAAAAAGGCATTCAGCAGTTTCTGACAATTAACATTCATCATTCCACACTCCTTGTCAACAAAGTGCTTTTTCACTGCCTAAAATTTTAGATGTAGATATTTGAAATAGATTTTTTTCATTTATACCAGTTTTCTTTATGATGATACAGTGTTAAAAGAAAATAAATTACAATTGATCTGTCATCCATATTTGCTAAGAATGTCTATTTCCAAGAACCTACCATACAAATACACATTCTTACTTGTGTGTGTCCACGTATGCATAGTGTTCTGTGGGAGTGTGTGTTTGAGTGTGTGTTTGTGTGCTGTAAGAACTTATTTTCATCCAATGTTTTCCTTGTTCGAGCTTCAATTTTTTTTTTTTAATATTATTTTATTTTTATTTATTTATTTTCAGTTTTTTAAACAGTGGAAACTCCAGTATGTGCTTTCTCTTACTCACTTTCTTAACTGTTGATAGCAATTCAAAATTGTTAGGCCACATACTCACAAAGGTTGGGGTTATGGGTTTTTTTTTAACGGACTCCTTCACCCTTAGGTGCCATTTCCTTTAAAATAGCATCTCTTCATCTTCTCCTGAGGAAATTGCATTCCTCTCCAGCACCAACCAGCAAGTGCTAAAGGAAGGCAGATTTTGATCTTGCCATCTTCCTGAGGGAATGAAAAAAACAAAGACCCAACAGACTTAAGTCTGGAGTCTCCAATCTCTTCAGGCTGCAGAAGGGTCCAACTCCTGAACCATTAGGACAATCATTTATTTTAACTCATACCAAAAAGAAAACCCAGAACACATTCCTCAAATACGAAAGATACCGACCATTTCTGTGCATTTAAAGTAAAACTGTAACAAATAAAAAATATCAAGGACAGAGAACTTTTAATTAAAATAAGAAGAAAAGGAAGCTAGGCTAGAAGGCCAGAAAACACTGGCATATTCCTCATAGCTCTTGGGATTCTGGAAGTAAACAAAACCAACCAACCAAACAAAGCATTCCTTCATTTCTTTAATTCAGGCAACAGTTTGAGCGTCCAGTTTTCACAGTGTAAGACTCACCACAAAAGGAGTAGTTGTAAATTGCTTATATTATAATTAAGGAATTTGTTTTAAGTTGCAAACATTTCTGTGATTAGTCATTGTAACAGTCTTAACATCACCTGGCACGCTTCGGCTGCGTGCAGGGGGAGAAGTCTCTCAGAAGTCATCGCCTGCTCTATAGGACGCAGCCCGACTAGCTCGTGCAGGCGGGTATTGTAACGTAGAATTGGTTTATCCGTAATCTAGGACTATAGTTTAATATTTTTGGCAGCTTTTCCCGGTGTACGATATGTAACCTTATCTGCTCTTTGTAGTAAACAGGGGGAAAAAAAAATCGCATGCAAAAAAATTTTTACAACATTTAAGAAAGGGTGGGTGGGAGGGGCACAGTGGGCCAGATGTATAGTGAGGTAGATAAAAATATTATTCATAGTTTTGGACACAGGTTGTTTATATTTTATTTACTACATTGATTTTAATAAGTGACATTTGCAGTGCTCTTTTGAACGAAGCACCTTTTCAGTATAAAAACTTTTTTTTAAGGAAGAATGTCACTCGCAGTTTGAAGTTCTTCTTGCCTGCCCGATAACCACCAGGCTGGCGCAGTTCTCCAGGCGCAGGATTGCCAATAGGCCAAGGGGATCTGTCATTCTTTTTGAAGTTCTTAGGACAGGAGGTTGTTGTAAGTTGGATTTATTTGCATTCTTCAAACTACTGAAATGCCCACATTGCCCCCTTTCAGCTATTCTTAGGAATTACTCGGAGTCAAATGTTGACCATTGCTCAATCGAGAGATTCTGGATCAATGAAGTGGCATAAAACACATTTTGTCTATACTTTGTGTTGTTTGTTTCCATTCTTCTGTAGTGGCAAGTGCTCCGACTGATGACATTCGCTCTTGCTGTACTGAGTTCTGAGAAGGTGTTGAATTACCTGCCTTCCTTTCCAGGCTTGGAAATCCAACGCTGCTGCCATACTGAGCAAGATATATACGATGCATTCTTTTTAATATCGAGGAAAGTATCATTACCTATTGTTGTTCCCTTCATTCTTGTACTAGATCACACACAGAAATAGAGAAGAAGCAAAACTGTTCCAAAAAAAAATGTATAAAATGCAATTGATGTACTGTAAAATGTTGGATTTTTTTTTTGAACAAGCTTCGTATTAGAATCTTGGTCAGCTGTGTAGAGCTATATAAATCTCACTGTTTTATTAAATGCTGTTTATGGTCTGGAAGGAACGGTTAACCTATCTCAAGATTAACAAATTTGCACTAACATGAGCAATATTGATTTGAAAAGAAAACTATATGGATTCAATATTTAAAAGATAAACTATGATTTTAAAGGTATATTAACAGTGAAAGTACATTTTGACAAATAACATATTTAAGCCCAAAATATAAGTGGTTATGTCAGATAACACAAAATACCTATAACATTATAGATTGAGAGAAAAAAACAAAGTGTTTTCACTGTACATGTTGCTAACATGTACAAAGACAAACTCATATTGACATATTTTCTATTAATAAATCCTACTGTATTGTGGAGAATTGCTGGTCATAGTGCAATATGTTTAAACTCAGAAATTGACTCCATAGATTGATGCCCAGCTTTGCAGAGCCAACAAACCCTCGCCTTTTATTTCTTTTAAATATTAATCGGACAGCTAACCTTCAGCTCTCCAGCCATTCACTGCCCCCCTCCCTCTCCACCAGTTTTATGGGACAACCTACTCGACAGCAGCCACTGAATGGGAAAGGTATTTTTAGGAAGAACGCCCAGTTCACCCCAATTACAAGTGCAGGAGCTCAGCTGCCACCGCTTACAGAGAGCTAGTTTATCTACACTGGTAGGAAAAAAACCCAAAAAAATCTCAAGGCTAGCGCCACTGGATAAGAACATGTAAAAAATATGATCTCAGGCCCCATGTTACGTAGGCTGCAGCCAAGAAATGAGGAGCAAAGCACTAATTTACTTGGTTTGGGGAGTCCTGGCACACAATGCATGTAAGGACTCAGGAAAAATAGTTTCCTGGGACTGGGCTGCATTAGCCTGCAGAAGCGTCTCACCAGGGAGGCGTGCAACTCAAATCACAAATGCTGACTTATTTTCTTATACCTTGGCACAGCACAGGCTGTGCAAGCCAGTGTGCTGCAAGAGAGGCTTCCTCAATTCCTCCGCCCCTGTTACTCATCCTCTCCTGCCAGCAGGCAGAAAGAGCTCTGAGTTTAGTGTGCCTGCTTGTATGGTGGGGAGTGGTGAGAGGAGTGGGTGGGAGAAACACAGCAACCCACAGTGGGGGGTGGGGAAGGAACAAGCGGCCTGAAAATACAGAAGCTCAGGGCTTGTGCATGAAGACAGATACACCCCCATAAATTATTATGAGTGGAATGGACCCAAGAAAAAATCTTATGCACAAAGATTATCAACTATTACTAGCAAGCTAACATACAGAACATTTGATAGCAGCAACATGATGCACACAAAGCTTCATGCTAGAAAAGTAGGAGAGATCAGCAGAGGGAAATCACAGGTCACCGCTGGCTCTTCCAGCTTCAGCCTGTGGAAGATGTTGGGCATGAGGCCAATGACTGTATATTGCTGTGAAGGACGGAGGAAAGGAATGAGACTCTTGATCAAAGACTTTAAGACTAGGTCCAAGGCTTTCAGAGTCATTATGCAGCTAAAACAGAGGCAACGCTTTGCAAGCCTCCTCCCATGCCCCGCCATGCTCAGCAGTAGCCTGTGGTCTCCCCAGCAGGTAGATGGATACAGTGCACATGGGGGACAATCCCACCAAGGACTCAGCTTGCAAAGGCCCTTTGCTATCAGCTGGGTAATACCCAGTACAGGTGTGTGTCTGAGCCCCCCATGCTGAATGCTGCTGGTGCTGGGTATGCCAAGGAGAATCTCCAGCCACTTGCAGTTGAAGACCAGCATTCTCCCTGGAGGCCAGATGCACTTCAGCATCGGTTGATGAACTCTGAAGTGCTGGCTCTTTTCCAGGAGACCGGCAAGTTTTTAAATAGTGGCCTAAAGCCCGTTTCAGACATTCAGGCTGAAAGTGGGGGGCTTGAGTTTCATCCTCAGGCAAGGGGTTTGAAGTCTGCAGTTGATAACCATGGGGAAGTGGCCATCCCCACTGTCAGTCTGTTCTGGAAAACAGCTGAGAAGAGCAGTGACAACCACAGCTTTTGATGTGGTTAGGAGCACTTGCTCCTAACTCTTGCTCCACTCTTCTGAGGGCCAAGCCACACAACTCCATCTAACACAAGCACTTCAAGTTCTTTCTCTCCAGTGCCTGCCCTGGCTTTTGCACCATCTCGACCAGGCCATATTGCTGCTCAAAAGATCAGCACACCAAGTCCTCTGCAAGTCCGAGAAGGCACATGCATGAGTACTGGTGCTAGCCAGGCACAGCCCTCTAGCAAGGCACCATGGCAATGCATTGTTCTTAAACCTGATACGCAAGTGAACTCACTTCAATATTTTTTATACATTTTTTTTAAAGAACTTTCCTTCCTCTGTGGGCACTGGTATTGCTTTGCCAGAAGAAAGTACACGCTAAACTCTTGCAAAGTCTAAACCGCTAGCTTACACCTAACTTTAAAGTCTACAGAAGTCCCTGGAAAGTCTTCCATCAACTTAACCATGCCAGGAATCAGGCCCAAAGTGAAAACCAGTGAAGAAGATGCAACCTTCTCAAAGGACAAGCATGTCAAGGCTGCTCTTGCCAGCTTGCCAAAGGCTGCAACCTTCTAATAGTACCCCAGGGGTCACTTCTGGGTCCAGTCTTATTCAACAGCTCATCAATGACCTGGATGAAGGGATGGAGTGTACCCTCAACAAATTTGCTGGTGATAGTAAACTGGGAGGAGTGGGTGATACACTGGAAGGCTGTGCTGCTATCCATCGAGAATGCAGAGGAAAAAATTAGAAGGGCAAAAGGCCAGCTGGAGCTCAATCTAGTCAATGTGACAAGGGACAACAAACAAAGTTTTCACAAATACATTAACAATATAAAGAGAGCCAGGGAGGATCTCCATCCTTTATTGGATGCCGAGGGGGGGAGGGTGAACCTTACACTCAAAGATGAGGAAAAGGCTGAGACCCTTAATGCTGCCTTTGCCTCCATCTTTATTAGTCACACCAGCTACCCGCAGGATATTCAGCCTCCTGAGCTGGAAGTGAAGGACAGAGAGCAGAACAACCCCCCATAATCCAGGAGGAAGCAGTTAATGACCTGCTGTGGCATCCGGAAACTCATAAGTCCATGGGCCCAGATGAGACCCGCTGGACAGTATTGAGGGATCTGGCAGAGGAGCTCGCCAAGCCTCTCTCCACCATTCATCAACAGTCTTGGCTAAGAGGGGAGGTCCCACATGACTGGAGGCTTGCCAGTGTGACACCCATCTACAATAAGGACCGGAAGGAGGACCTAAAGACCTGTCAGCCTGACCTTGGTACCTGGAAAAATTCTGGAGAGGTTCATCTTGAGTGAGCTCACATGGCAAGTTCAGGACAGCCAGGGGATTAAGCCCATCCAGCATGGGTTCAGCAAAGGCAGGTCCTGCTTGACCAACCTGATCTCTTTCTGTGACCACGTGACCCACACAGCGGATGAGAGAAAGGCTGTGGACATTGTCTGCCTGGACTTTACTAAAGCCTTTGACACCATCTCCCACAGCACTCTCCTAGAGAAGCTGGAGGCTCATGGCTTAGATAGGTGTACTCTTCTCTGGGTTAAAAACTGTCTGGCCAGATGGGCCCAGGGAGCTGTAGTGGACAGGGTTAAATCCAGTGGGTGGCTGGTCACCAGTGGTGTTCCCCAGGGTTCAATGCTGGGGCTGGTCTTCTTCAATATCTTTATCAATGGTCTAGATGAAGGGACTGAGTGCTTCCTCAGCAAATTTGCAGCTGACACCAAACTGTGTGGGAGTGTCAATCTGCTTGAGGGTAGGAAAGCTTTGCAGAAGGACCTGGACAGGCTGGAGTGATGGGCTGAGGCCAATTGTATGAGGTTTAACAAGGCCAAGTGGCAGGTCCAGCATTTTGGTCACAACAACCCCAGACAATGCTACAGGCTTGGGGAAGAGTGGCTGGAGAGCTGTCCAGCGGAAAAGGACCCTGGGGGTGCTGGTCAACAGCTGGCTGAACATGAGCCAGCAGTGTGTCCAGGTGGCCAAGAAGGCCAACAGGATCCTGTCCTGTATCAGAAATAGTGCAGCCAGCAGGAGAAGGGAAGTGATCATGTCCCTGTACTCGGCACTGGTGAGGCCACACGTTCAGTACTGTGTTCAGTTCTGGGCCCTTCACCACAAGAAAGACATTGAGGTGCTGGTGCAAGTTCAGAGAAAAGCAACCAAGCTGGTGAAGGGTCTGATGTGAGGAGTGGCTGAGAGAACTGGGATTGTTTAGCCTGGAGAAGAGGAGGCTGGGGGGAGACAGTATCACTCTCTACAACTACCTGAAAGGAGGTTGTAGTGAGGTGAGTGCAGCCTCCTCTCTCAAGTGAATAAGGACAGGCCTGAAGTTGCACCAGGGGAGGTTTAGATTAGATATTAGGAAGAATTTCTTTACTGAAAGAGTAGTCAGGTGCTGGAACGAGCTGCCCAAGGAGGTGGTGGAGTCACCATCCCTGGAGGCATTCAAAAAAAGTGTAGATGAGGCACTTCAGGACATGGTCTACTGGGATGATGAAGTGGTTGGTTGGTTTGTTCATTCGTTTGTTTGGGGTTTTTGGTTTGGGATTTATTTTTTTTTTATGTGTGTGGTTTTTCTCATTTAGTTTGGGGTTTTTTTGGTGTGTTTTGCAGGGGGTTTTTTGTTTGTTTTGATGGTTGGACATGGTGATCTTAGAAGTCTTTTCCAACCATGACAATTCTGTGATTCTGTGAGATCTGGTCAGGATGGAGAGCTAGGCGAAGGTGAACCTAATGAAGTTCAACAAGGATAAATGTAGAATCCTACATCTGGGGAGGAATGACCCCCTGCACCAGTACAGGTTAAGGGTAGACCCACTGGAAAGCAGTTCCATGGAGAAGGATCTTGGAGTCCTGGTGGACAAGAAGTTATCCATGGGACAGCAATGTGCCCTTGTGGCCAGGAAGGCCAATGGTATCCTGGGGCGCATTAAGAATTGGGTGACCAGTAGGTTGAGTGAGGTTGTCCTCCCCCTCTACTCTGCACTAGTTAGGCAACATCTGGAGTATTGTGTCCAGTTCTGGTCTCCGCAGTTCAAGACAGTGAAGTACTGGAGAGAGTCCAGCAGAGGCTACAGGGATGGTTGAGGGACTGGAACATCTCTTTTATGAGAAAAGTCTGAAAGACCTGGGGCTGTTCAGCCTAGAGTAGAAAAGACTGAGAGGGAATCTTATTAATGTTTACAAATATCTGAAGGGTGGGTGTCAGGTAGAAGGGGCCAGTCTCTTTTCTGTAGTGCCCTGTGATAGGACAAGGGGCAACAGTCACAAACTGGAACACATGAAGTTCTAACTCAAGGAAAAAAACTTTCCTGTGAGGGTCACAGAGCACTGGAACAGGCTCCCAGAGAGGTTGTGGGGTCTCCTTCTCTAGAGACTTTCAAAACCCGCTTGGACATGTTCCTGTGCAACCTGCTGTAATTGATCCTGCTCCTTGGCAGGGAGGTTGGACTTGATGATCTTGAGAGGTCTCTTCCAACCCCTACCATTCTATGATACAATGATTGTAAAAGGAGAAAAAAAAAAAAAAATTACTAGAGAGCCTTTGGCTTTCTGTAATATTATTTTCACTGCTTTAAGAGAGTGACAGATAAAAAGTACCTGCAGTGACTGATTGCTGCAGTTAATTTCAGTAGCCAGATTGGTAGTTCCAGACACTGAAATACCTTTCTTTACCAGACTGGCAAAATCTGAATAGCAGTGGTTGATAATTCACTGTTTTTCACAAAATTAATAAAAATATTAATTCATAGAAGCCTTTTCATTTATACATAGTCTAGTGGCTATGGGGGTTGCTTTTTACATTTTTTTTTGCATGAATGCTATATACACAGAAAATGCTGATAAATAAACACATCAAGACAATAACTGACACATCAAGGCTGAAGAGAAAATGTGTGGCAGAGAATTCAGGCGACTGTATGCAGAGACAAGCAATTATTACCTCTGTTTGCCATCAAATGATATAAAATAAAAATCGCATCTACTCTATGAAGCCTAATCTCTCCCATAGCAAATGTAAGTCCCTTTAAAAAAAGATACACAAAAAAGGCCCAGATCACAACCTTTTCCTCTAAGCTACTCTGGGTTTGACTTTTTATTGGGGTGGCAGGAGGGGAGAAGAATTTGCATTATATGCAAAATTTCAATATTTGAACAATGTTCTGTGTTGCTTTTTTTGCTTGTTTGTTGGGTTTGGGTTTGTTTTTTTTTTGCCTGAGGTCTGTGGATGCGAGTAAGGCAGCTGCTCACAGTAGTGCTGTAGCAACATTAAACAAGTCAAAATAAGCAAAACAGCCGCCACACTGCAAAATGTGACGACACCACTTCTAATACCCTGACTACCACTGCAGGCTCACCATCACAGGAAAGAAACAAACTAAAAAGTGGTGGTTCCCTGTTACATGGACACAGCAGCATCAGTCAAGAATTAAAAGTGAACAGGGCACAAGCTCCTCAGAAAAGAGCCCCTGACTTTGGGGTGCCCTCGGCCGTGGGGCCAAGCAGGACAAGCTGTGGCGGTGTGCAGGGCAGCCCATTGCTTGTGGAGCCACCACGGGCTGGGGACTGAAGGATGGTAACAGTGGGCACGAGTGGGCAGAGGCTTCTTAGTCCTTGTCGGGGCAGCAGTGCTGGAGCTGAGGGGCGAGGGCTAGCGAGAAGGGTGCTGCAGCTTTGGGGGAGCTCAGTGCTGGCTGGGCACCAGTGCCTATGTGTTTTCTACAGCTCAGCCAGGGGTCTTCCAGTTCAGTTTTTTGCTTTACCTTCAGTTAGAATAGTTTAAGAGGTCACGTGTTTGGTCTTCTTTCCTTTGATTCCTTTTTAGTAATGTACCAGTTGTTATGACCCACTCTGCTTACTGAAACCCAGGTGCACAGCCAACACTTGCATGTCAGCAACCTGTTCCATCCTTGCAGTCACAGCTTATCTGTGATGGGGAAAAAAAAAAATCTCAGTTAGTAGAAACTGGTAACTATGTGTCCTGAAAAACATTTGTAATTTGCTCAAACTTCAAAATAAACAACTAAGTAAATAAGGAAACTTTAAATATGCCTGGTTTGCTGGTGCATAAAAGCATGGGCTGCAGGTCATGTCCCTGAGCTAGGCTCAGGTCTAGGCAAACAGCAGGGGGATGCAGATGCCTGCGTGGGGAGGTACTGCCCACAGGTTACTGCCCAGCCTCCACCAAGGAGGAGGGCTCCGTGCCAGCATACAGGCATCTGTGATGTCTTTTAAGTTAGTAAGAAGAGAATGTAAATATGGAAGCCAGAGACCAGGAGAATTAAAGCTGCAGTTAACACAAGAAAAATTGCCCACTACCTTTCCCACAGCTAAGATCTCTGGTTTGGGCTTTTTTGACTTGTTTTTTTTACCATTGATAATTAAGGTTTAAGGCAATAACGCTCTTCATGTAACTCTTTGTGGAATGTGTTGTGACTAAGTAAAAAGAAAAGTGATGTTATTACATGTAATTGAAAAATACGGTTGTATTTTGATAAGTCATTCTGACTTGCAAAAATTTGATGTATAGGTGTAGGTTAAGATTTAACAACACTGTGATGTAAAGGCCAACTATGTACTCTAATAGACTGTGAAATTCCAGCTCTATCAGGGCAGCTGGGTGTAGCATATGTAGGTAATTAATGATTGTGCAAATCAGCAAAATTAAGGTTAAACAGGTGTTAAAAGACAGGAGGACTTTGCAGCTGCTTCCTAAAGTGAAAATTGATGGCTTTCATTCATATTGTCTCTGCCATGCCACAGTTTGTGATGTTTGTCTGCTGTATTAAGAAACAAAAGCAGTTTTATAAACCCAAACAACTAGCTAAGCCTGACCTGATGTACTAAGGGATGTAAAAGTGGGAAACTAACTATATAAACATTTATTGTGTCTAGAAATCATGAATTATACCAGAAAAACTGGGACTCTTTTACTTCCAGGGATTTTACTTCCAGGGATTTACTCTGTGCCTTGCTGACAGGTCTTATTGCCTCTCACAAGGCCATCTGTCAAGGCACCGATGGAGCCCCACAGTATGGCCAAAAATATTTTCATGAAATCTAAGCAAAGAGGTGTCTGTTTGGGAAGCAAAACAGCAGGTCTGTGTCTTGCCACAACCGAACTCCTGTTCCTTCCGCCAAGACCCTCCTTGACCCCAGATAGGGCTGGAGAGCTGGAAGAGCCGAAAGGGGATGTGACTACCCCAGCCTGCTATTTGAAATAAGTCACCACCTGGAACTAGAAACACCTAGAGCTAAGATGTCATTCAACAGTTTTAATTTTTTCAATGTTGGGGCAATTTCAGCTTAGACAAACCCACTGGAAACATGGGGTAATTCAGACACAATACAATGATGTACCAGGTGCTCCTTGCTCTTTTTTTGCCATCTGGATAGATCTAGTAGCTGATGCCTAAAAGCAAGCAATCCCACCTGCAAAATTACTCCAGATTGGGAAAGGAGCTAAAAAAGGGAGAAGTACTTTATGACAATGTGGTAGAGAGAAGGAAAGATAAGTGGAGTACCAGTGGACTGGCCCATAGTGGGGATAGCTGGCACTTGTCTTTTCACTGTGCTTGGGAGGCATTTCTGCTGAAAAAGACAGCACACTGTAAAGCAGAGAAAGGGAGAAGGGTTTGTAGCTGTAGGTGTGTGGATGGTTAGGTGCCTGGGATGAGCAGCTGATCTAAGATAAAACAGTAGCAGCCAGCCCTGGGTTGAAAATGTTACAATATTAAAAAAAAAAAAAAAAAAAAAGAAAGAAAAAACATCAAGAGCAAGTCATAAGTTTTTTGCTTATGACTTTTGGAATCAACAGTAAAGTGAAGCAGCTGTTCCGGGATTGTCTTCTATGCAAAAGGATTTCATAGGTCCTAAGAGATAAATCAGTTTTGTGGCAGGGTGAAATGGCAGAAACAGTTATCAGAGCTGGCTGGAGTAGCTGGCAGAGCAAGGCACAGTATGGGGCACAAATAGTTTCTGTGCTTGTCTCCTTGTCAGGTTCTCATATTTCTACCTTTCAGTAAAACATTTTAAGGCAAAGAGAGACACCATGGCAAAGAGAGAAATTTAGCTTATTGAATGCAAAAAGTTTTCAGCTTAATTTTTTCCCATGCTTCTGAAGGGTGCTGAAGCCAGCGCTATTAGCAACCTCCCTAAATGTACCTGCTGCCTCTGTTACTGCCAGTCAAGTCCCTGCAGACTTGACTAGTTACTGTACCTGCAGCGATAAGCAACACTGGGAACTGAAGTTAACCAAGGCTTTATGAAACCAGTTTGATGTAATGGAAGAGACTTGCAAAGCAGAGGTCCCGAGATGGTTTAAAGTGCCCTCTGGTAAGAGAGCTCCCCCCCCAGCTTGGTGTCGTTGGCAAACTTGCTGAGGGTGCATTCAATGCCACTGTCCATGTCGCTGATGAAGATGTTAAATGAGACTGGTCCCAGTACTGATCTTGTTTAATCACAGAAAGGCAGCGTGCCTGCAGGAGAGGCAGAGGTGCTCTGAGTCTGTCAAGTCTTTGCACAACACTGCACAGCTGCCTGCTACGCTGCACTCGCAGTTTGCTGTACGGTTTTGGTGCCTTTGCTCAGGACAGGAGGCACCAGACACTCCTAATGCCCTGGGGGAGATGGGACTGAGAAGGGCTTTGCAGCAGTTTGTCCTCTGGCAAAGTTCCAATGAGTGGTCACGTCTGGGTGGTGGCAGGGCACAGATATGGCTCATCCAGTGCATGGATGGCACTGGAGAGGCATGAGAGCTATGGAGAGCCACAGGGGAACCAAGACTTCACTGAGCTCCGACACTGAGACAGAGATGGACCACGGCTGCAAGGCTGTCAAGCAATAGTAATATCGATGGAAATGAAGCATTTATGTTAACCTTGTAACAATAACAGAATGTATTAAGCCTCAGGCCCTGTCTGGATTTGTCTAGTGTTGAACCCATTTTAGCAATATTTGCAAAAATCAGCCTAGAAAATTTTGTAACAGCAACGCTGTTAGCCATCTTTCTTTGTCTGTCTTAGTATTTATATGTCTTAGCTGAAGTTTTGCTAGCCTTGCACAACTGTGTGGTGTCAGCCGTCAGCATGAGTGAAGGTACTCATCCAGCTACAGGAGGGATAATGTATAACCAATTAAACAGTTGTAGATTAAGGCAAGAACAGCATGCGATAAGCGAGGGAAGGAGGACATGAGCTGCATCCAAGGCCAAGCTGACACATTACAGAACACATTACATCAGCCAGTCAACCTGAGGGGAAGTAACAGGGACTGGATGTTAACCTGGTTAACAGCATATATGTGAGATACTACTTCTTCCTCCTCTTGGAGGGATGTCAGAAGAGGATGCTCGGAACAGAAAGAGTTCCTGCCCGACATTTCTCAGGCCTGACAAGCTTAGGGAAGGAAAATTAGCTTAGCTCTGAATGTGTGCCTGTTCTTCACACGTGTAAGACCTTACTAAAATTACATAAAGAATCAAGAAGTATTGTCAAGTGGTTGTTGTGCAGCACAGATAGTACCCAAGACCTATAAAGCATCTGTGCCCAGCCCAGAATGAAAACTCACCAGCAGGGAAGTTGCTTCTCCCTAGCACACCTATGGCTGTGAATTTATAGGTAAGGACCTCAAAGATTATTTTAATAAGATATTGTTTCAGTCAGTTCTCCACTGTCCAAGTCACAAAGCTGCTCAACTTAAGTTTTGGCTTAATTTGATGGAAATGAAACATTCCTTGGGTGCATCTGTTAATGTGGGATCAAACTTCAATGAAATCAAAAGCTTTCAGCACAGGAAAATGCTGCCCAGCATTCCTTCATACAGGAACACGATGGGAAAGGACTCAGTAGCCTGTGAAGAAAAGCCCTGTGGAAGGCTGTGTCCAGTGGAGGGGAACACAAGAGACATTGAAAGTATCGTACCTAATCAGGTGGAGATTTTGCTATATTCTGTCTTTCTTCTTGACCTCAGCTTTCCAAAAGCAAAATGAGAGGTTGCATTGCCTATAGCCTGCCGAAGCTGACTCTGATTAGGGCAGATGCTTACAGACAGAATTCAGTGTAGATAGATGAGATAAAATTCTGGTTTTCTCCTTGTGCTCTTTATGCTGTTGTCATTGTCCCCTAAACGGATGATGAATGTTATTTAAATGTGTTTGATAATTGGTTTGCATTATTTTCTTATTTAATTTCCTTAATGCCAATAGAGCTAAGTAGTGCAATATGGATTATATTGATTTTTCTGGAAACAAAATATTTATCTGCAATTTGTTAATTCACTGAAAACATTTATGCCTTACAGTGATAATCAAATAATGAAAACAGGCTTTGTATTTCTTTCAGGAAGCCTCAAGAATGAAGTGTGATCAATTCATAAAGCTCAATAGACACCAGAGCTCTGCTCTTTATAAAACTGCCTTAATTGTCTTCATGAAAGCAAGAATGAGATCGTAACACTGCATTTACATCAGAGGGTGCCTAGAGCTCTTCCCCCTGGGTAAAGCTTGGTTCTGCAATTCACTTGCTCATCCAATCAATCAAAGTCAATAAACGTTTTGTGTTGCAGGGATTATCTCTTGTTTTGGACTACCCAGATGTGAAGTAGGGTAGAGGAGTTAGTTCTGAATTAGGAAAAACATCCATTTTAATCGAGCTTTTCAGCTAGACGTGTGGTTTTTGAAAAGCACATACACAGGGACTTGTTAAAAAAAAAGATGGTTTCTAAGTTTCAGCAAGTCAATATTGCTTTTCAGTCCTGAAGGGAAAGCACACTCACTAGAAAAATCTTCCTTGCCTGGGTCAGCACTGCAAAGAAGGAAGGATCTGTATGGCAATATCCCATGTCAGGCTTCAAAGCTTAAGGTCCGCTATTCTTTTATAGCAATGTAACTGAAGTCAATTACGTTTGCCTATTTTAACACCTGCTAGCACAGAAAGACTTCTTTTGTCAAGATGTTTTCCAGATGGATTCCTGCAATGTGTCTACGAGGACAGGTTGTTTTACCACGTTGAATAGAGTTTGAACATGCATTTTTTCCAACAAAATAAGAAAAATAAAGCTGTAGCGTTTGTCAAAATCACAGTTCAGTTTCTGTGTATCATCCATCCCACTAATTTAGCTCCTTTTTTTTTTTAATACCCTACACAAGAATAATTTCTTTTTCATGAGGAAACAATCTTCCCCCTTATCTATTCTAAAGGGTTAAGTAGCTTTTTCATCGTGCTTAGGAACATAACCATAACCTCGAGCTTTTCATAAAAGCCTTTCTTTCCTTCAAGGGCATGCTGACTAAATTCATCCAACTTTGCCTCTCTGATTTGCATATTAAAGAATTGTTTCTTCTTGCAGAAAAACAGCGTGAATGAGATTCATGGCTTTTGATGCCAACTGTAAGCTAGATTAATGTTAGAGAAAATAATTACAGAGACAAAAATAATATATAACTTACTAGAGAACTAACAAGGCAGAAGCTAGTCACAGGGTTAACAGCTTGAAGAGAGAGTTCTGTTTCAAAGGCTTTTATCTTCCAACAGATGTCTGTAAAAGAAAATCATCACGAGAATACTTAAACACCAGGCTGTATCTGTACAGCTGAGCTGGGAGGGCATGAATTACACAAACCACATCACAAAAAAAACCAAGCATCCCAAAGACAATATTTGGTGGCAGTATGCAGAACAAGTTAAGGACTCTTCATTTGAAAAGTCCAGCTTTTATACCCAGCTTTCAGCCCCTGTTGCCTAGCAGTAGAAATGCTAAAGTAGACAACATGGTATCTATGTTATGGAGGATCTAACACATAGTCTGACTGATGGTCATAATCAGATTGATGTGACCATAAACATGAGCACTGAAGGTGTTGGCACAAAGCTCTTTAATGGCTTCAAAAGGTAGGTGGGAGAACCAAAGAGATACTCTAACCAAAGAGAGACTCTGCTGTCCATCTATACATACGCTTTGCGCACGTACAGCCTGTGTTTTCCCTATGAAAAGATGAGAAAATTGAACATGTCTGTAATACAGGTTATTTGCCTGTGTTTGAGGAGCTAAATACATCTGCCATGTGTTTTCTGTTCTTGAAGGGTCCAGCACTTTGATGATGACAGATGTCTTAGAGAAGAGGCAAAAATTGTGAGCTGTTCTGTTGTACAGTTTTCCTTGGTTGGAGCTACAACGTTTGCAGGTTTCCCATGTCTGTAGCCAGCCATCTCCTACAAATTTACTTGATGCTGAATCCTCTCTGAATGTGAGGTCTATGGCCTCTCCTACAATTGTGTCTTCATGGTTGTTTTAGGACTGTCCTACTAATACAGTCCTGAGGTGCATATAAGCCACCCAAACAAAATTCAGACTTTTTTTTTTTATGCCCCCTCTTGTCTTTGACTGGAACAACCTGAACAAAAATCCCCTATTCCTTACTTCTTCCCTCTCACAGTGCAGCCATCCATTTGATCAACTAAATAGCATCATTTGGAGAAATTGAAGAATACTGATTTTCCACGCTGAGACTATCTTTAAAGAATAGAGTCGATCTGAGCAGCACTTACATCACCAAGATAAGGTGCAATGAAAAAAGCGACCAGAATAAGTATTAGAACTGCTTCCTCTAAGGTCTTGACCTTTGCTCTCACTTGTGGAGGATGCCTTTCACCACCTATCAAGGCTTCAGCCTTACGAGCAATCGCTCTAACTCATGCCTTTCTTAGTGTTGTTAAATGTTAACATTTAGTTAACATGCCATCTCAACTTTTTATATCTCTTTAAGTAATAGCATGTTCTGTAGTCATTCTCTTTGTATCTGTCTCACTCTTGAGTTCCTTATTTGGCAGAGGTGGCACATGCAAAATTCTCCAAACCAACTTGCTTTTTCTCACCGTGAGCACATGCCTTCATCATTTCTACAAAGACCATTCCAGTAGCTGCATCTTTTCTCTGAATTTCCAAGAAAATATATACAACAAGCCTTCCACTCTTTTCTACCATGAAACTGTCTAGCACATCTAAATTTAAGTCTCTATACAGATGCTTCCAGTAATCTATGCCGAGGCGTCATATTCCGCAGCATCATTGCACTTGGATAATTTGTGCTGAGTTTAATACTTCTGCACATTTAAATATATACTCTGCAAAGCTTTTACAACACTGCTTTAGTACTTTTTCAGACTTAGGAAAGCAATCAAACATGCCTTCCATAACAAGTCACTTCAGCAAATGTATTGGCACTTCATCAAGAGACTTTCCTCACTTTCATATTCCTACCTACTTTTATGACTATCTCCTTGTAAATACAGCCAATCTCATCCCAGTTGGATTTACATGATTTAATTCCTCTCTTGCATTATCTTTGTGTGATACGCTTGCAAAATAATCACTCCAAGCATTGCTAATTAATTCAGCATTCATTTCCAATATACCTTACTTACCTTTAACATAAGCAAGTGTGTTCATATCCCTTATCATTTGTTCTCTTGCCTGGATGAGTTTGCAAATTATTTTTTTTTTCTATGTCTTCAGTCTTCCCCTCCCTGGAGAGCTGTAAAATTCACTGCTAACTCCACTTTTAGCTGACACTGCTTCTTTGGCTTCGTTATTCACTTGTCATATTTCCACTGTTCAAGTGATTGTCCCTGTCTTTTCAACTCAACAGACTTGAGTTTTTCTTAAGCAAGTCTCCTTTATTATCCAGTTCAGCTCTGATACTAGTACTATGGACTGTTTGCAGAAAACTTACCCGCAGTTCCCAGCCTGTCCCATTTACCTTAATTGTATTTAACAGATCACAGATCTCAAAGGTGGTGTTAATACCACCAGGCTCTATGTAGACAAGAGGATACATTCTTGCCCACCCAACGGGCTTGTCTCTGTGATTTTTCTGAGGTTGTAATGGTATTCTAGGCAGCAATAGAATTCCTTTGTCCCAAATGTCTGTCAGTGGCAAAACACTGTTACCTACATGAAGAATCAAGATAATGCAATGCACACAACCTAACAGGCATTTAACACATTTTTTAATGAAATGGTCAGCACTTTAAAGCTTCAAATATAACTTTCATCCTTTTTCAGAAGTTCTCAATAGCATACATGAGTTCCTTTTGAAAAACCGGTTTTCATAATATACGTCTTCTACCAAAAGAGCTGATGGCTGCACAGTGCGTTTGTAGCAGAGCCAGAGAAACTGGGCACATATCCTGACTCACCATGTTGTGGTTTTACTACCCAAAATCCTTCTACTGTGAAACCTTTGTTTTGTCTGCCTACTGTGCATAAAATCAAACAAGAAAGCACAGGAAAAAAATAGGCTTTCTGAAGAAAATGAAAAATTAATCATCTTTGCCATGTCTCAGTGTTACAATGAAAAATAATTTCAGTGGGCAACAGAGAGCGTGCACAACAGCCACTCGCAGCCAAGAAGAGAGAAATGGGATAACCTCTAACCAGAACATCTAAAGCTCTGTTATTTCACTTGAGTGTTAATTCTTTGACAAGGTTACCTTAATTAGTTGGCAAATGATAGAAAGAAACTTGACAGGTAAGGATAACCTGACAGGTCTTGAATCACTGGTGTCCCTCTGCCTTTCCATTTTGAGGTGAAATTCAGTCTAAAATATGTATTGCCATGAGGTTAAATGCTGGCATGGAAGTTCCTGCACCAGATGTTAGTTTCATTTTTAGGAGATTTTGGAGAAGTACTCAGCATATTTTAACAACAACAGAAATGCATAAAAGCTTCATTTTTAAAGATCCAAAGTCAAGGCTAACCTTTTCCAGTTTTAGACAGTAAATAGGAACTGTCCAAGCCTTCCCTATTTGAGAACACACTTCTTTCCAGAAGGGTGTGGGAGCCTAGCAAAGCATGAAAATGAAACAGTTTTCAGGAGCAGTGAGGAAAAAATGAATAAATGAAATAAGATGCATTTTGGGGGTAAATAAAAAAAAAGGAAAAAAAAGATACATAAATCCAGTTTTATTTTTCTTATGATTTACTCAATTTTACAGCGATAAAGAGCACAATTCACTGTATAATTTGGACAGCAGGGTTGCTCATTTTCAGCCTGGTAGTTCGAACTAGGCCTGAGAAATGGGAATTATGGATACCACATCTGGGACTGCCACTGAACATTTGGGCTTGATCTTGCAGGTATTTCTGCATATGAGTACCACTGCCTACATGAAGAGACCCACAGATAAGCAGGACTATTTGTAGGTGTTAAGCTGCACAGGGCTGTGCACTATTTCTAGCATCAGAGTCCTAACTTCAAAGTCTCATCTTCCAAAGTGCAAGGTTGCTTCTGTAACCTGAAGGTGAACACAGCCCAGAGTTACCTTTCCTCCATCACTTCCAGGTAAATCCGTGGAATTTCTGCTTAGAGATACTTTTTTCTCTTAAGTTGATCTGATTGTGTTCACTCCCTGGAGCCCAAATGCCAGACATGATATTTAAAACCTAGAAAACTTTTGTATGACATTCCTGTTTCATAATGTTGTTCTGACTGGGCGCAAGCATGAGCAAGAGATGAGACAATGATGAAACTCTGGCATGGAACAATCCAGGGCACTACAGCTCTGCTGGGTGCATATCGATGTGGTGGGGCTTTCCTGTGTTGCTTTTATGTTACCTCAGTTGTAATACCAGATGCTGCTCAGTAAAGCAGCTTGTAATTTCTCTGTTTAGACTTTTATAGAATATTTCAAGCTCACCGAGCAGTCCTTTCTTGGACATCTGATGTATATTAAACTGACAACAGATAATGTGCTCTTGGCACAAGTAGTTCTTGTCTGAAATTTTGCACTTACATAGTTGACCACAGGATGTGAATTTTTTATATTGAGCTTAAGAAAACAGTTCCTTTCAAATTATTCACTACTTATGAGGCTCATCCTGTTTGGGCAAAGGGACATTCCTGGAAGCAACCTTGCTCAGCTCTAGATAAGGCTCTGCTGACTTTTCCAACAGAATCTGCAGTCAGAGGTTAGCACTTTAGTCATAAAATACCTGATAGAGCAAGCAACATAGGAGGATGCTACTTCAGTATGGAAACACTGTATTGTAGACTGCTCTCCATGTCCAGCTTTTCTTTATCTCTTTTTGATAATCAAACAGCATTTCTCTTTGAGAGAAGTGTGTAGTGCATGCTGCTAAGACCACCATTTCTAGGGAAATGGGCCCTCCTTGGTCAAGCAACTGTCACTGTTTTCAGGCTGCCAGGAAAGGTCCATCTGACTGAGCCTTCGTTTCTTGTTTCATCAGCAAGGGGAGGTGTCTTATTTGCATGCTGCCAGCCCACATCTCCTACAGGTGATGTGCTTTACATAGGTCTGACCCTTAGTCCAACTGTTATGAGTGACAGCCCAAGTAAGTAGTACTTCCAGTTCTGCAAACACTTGCAGAGTAGTTGCAGGTACATAAAACAGGGACTTGGCCTGGGCATTGCTTTGGCTGGCTAGGATAGGAAACAATTTCTTTCCAAATGAAAACCCTGGCAACCACCTGAATCAAAGCCATAAAGAACATGCAGGAAAGGAAACCGATCCTGCCCACCCACCCAAAGACAGTTGTTTCCTGATAAGATTTGGGTAAGTGTTGTATAATTAGCACAACACAATGTGTTCCATTAAAGGAACCTCTGTCTCAGCAGAGAGGTTGTGGTCTGGTCTCTTGTGAGGCTGGAGGGTTCACTGCACCTTGTCTCCTGAGCAGGTGACACCTAATCCTTTCGGAGTTTCATAAGGAATAAATGATGACTTAAACCCAATGCTTTCTGGTTTAATATGAACACAAACATCAGAAATGTTAACTTTTAATTATTAGGCCTTTACATCTCAAACAAATAGGCATGTTCCTCATAAAGTCAGTCCTAAACTTGACCGTATGGCTGACATGCAGGCGTATAGTTTTGTTTACTGTTACAAAAAAAAAACCACTTTGAAATATTTAAAAGATTTCGTTTCTAAGTTCTCTGACAACAGTTCCTATTCTCTCAAATTTTATTTCCATTTTATATCATATCATCTTGATACCTATTTACAGCAGCTGGCTTGGAATCTATAAATAATAACCTCACTTTCAACCCCAAATTTATTTTCTAATGAGAAAAAAAAATAAACCAAACAAATCTGTTAACATTATGACAGTTGTAGGTTTTTTGAAATAAGAAAAGCCAAAACACTGAAAGCCAAGGTTAGAGCTGACATTCAGAGATAAAATGAAAAGAAAGGACTTTTACATTGTCTAAAGACAGCTATAGTGCTATTACAGACTTGTGCACTGACATTCATATATATATGTACTCACAGCACATGTGTGTGTGTGTGTGTCTCTGTGCATATACAGTACATAAGTATTTATTTCAGCAGCTGACTTAGCACAATTCTGATGTTGTTAATGATCCTATTCAATTAGATCTTAATGTGTCATCCACAGAATCATAATATCATCGCAGACAGAACTTTGTACCATCACAATTGCAAAGATCAATACTAGAATGAGAAAACAATGGTCATGGCATGCAGTTTAACCTACCAAACCTGTGGTATGCCCCAGCCCTGCTCCTCAGGCTCACAGGTTTCATAGCAGGAAGACGCTTCAAAATCCTGGTGCCCTTCCAAAACAAGAACCATACGCAAAGGCAGGGGAAATCTACAATGAGTTTCTGAACAACAATCACTCTCCTGAACACGCCAAAGTCTGCCCTATAGAACTCCAAGGTGGCAGGTCTGCCGACCCCTCTCCTTCTTTCTCCAAGATTCAAAAACTCTATTATTTCATGATCACTAAGCCCAAGATGGCCTCTGACTGCTACATCTCCTACAAGTCCTTCTCTGTTAACAAGCATCAGGACCAGAAGGACACCTTCTCTAGTTTGCTCCTTCACCAGCTGCCTCAGGAAGTTATCTTCCACACACTCCAAGAACCTCTGGAACTGTTCCCTCTCTGCTGTATTATATTCCCAGCTCACATCTGGGAAGTTGAAGTCCCCCACAGAACAAGAGGTAGTGATCGCAAAACCTCTCCCAACTGCTTATAGAGCATTTCATGAGTCTTATCATCCTGACTGGGTGGTCTGTAACAAAATCCCACCACGACATCTGCCTTGTTGGCCTTCCCTTGATTCTTACCTGTCATGGTTTAGGGTGAGGGCAGCCCCTTAGAACTATAACAAATGCTCTCTGTTAACTCCTCTCCCTCCCCAAAAGGGAAAAGGAATAAGGGAGAGAGAGTTAGTAATTAGAAAAGGAAACTAGAACAGCTTCAATGAGAATAATAATGATAATAAAAAGTAGAATATGTACAAATATATACAAAACCAGTATCGAACCCACCCCCCTGATGGTAATTACATCACCGTCACCACTGATGCTGTGGAGCTGGGGGAGTCCCAGACTGGGCCCCGCAGCAGAGGGGAGCTCCGGCTCCGTGCGCGGGGTCTGCGCTCCTGAGCCAGCGCTGCCCGAGAAGGGGCTGCCCGGGGGACGCCACTCGCCGCCAGTTCGCTCAGCGCTCCCGAGGAGCTGCTTTTATGACGGGGGTGTCTCGGCGAGGGCCCGTCGGGGCGGTTCTGCCTCGTTCGGATCTGCCGCCGCTGGGGCTGCTCCGCCAGGGCCGCCTCAGCAGCCTCGGCAGCCGCCCGCAGGCTGCTGCCCCCGGCACAGCCCAGCCGCTCTCCCGGCTCCTCCCGGCTGCGAAAAGCTCCCAGA